>JAUDZF010000067.1:0-87306 GCA_030407055.1 Armillaria mellea
AGTTTCCTCGGTGGCTCCGTAACCTCTTCCGTCGTTAGAATCCACGTCCTAGAAATATTTAGAACTGCGAAAGAAAGGGAAGAAAGAAGACCTACCCCAATGCATCGCAACAGCCCTTCTTCGCTCTGATATCCTTGAAGATACGCACGCTATCCTGCGGGCGCAATGTATAGTCGACATGAACCATCTCGGCTCGTACGCTCTGGAAGGATATGAGCGAAACAAACACGAATAAAAACCAACACCTACCCAATAGAATCATTGCCAGATCAAAACTGCCAAAATGCTCCCCAATCTCCTTGAAAGCAGGACACGCAGGTCTCTCTGCCTCGTCCTCTCCGTCCTTGACAGATCGGTACCCAGTATCGCCAGCGAAGTATACCTTCTTTTCCCTCGCCCTCGACAGCCCAGCTCGACCAGAGGGTCTTTCCCTGATCGTGCAGGCCCTCGGCCGGTAAAGTGCTGGGCAGGAGTACAAATAAGCTTGAACGACGTGCCAGGGATCTCCACGCATCGAGCATCCCACCAGTCGAGCGTATGCGCATGGCCATTAGGCGCCCCGAGGGATTCAAAGTGCTTTTCATTTCCTAGAGGAGCGAAGATGTGCGGTGCACGGGCCCGCTTGAAGAGCGTGGATAGAGTGTGGTTATCTAGGCTAAAAGAAGTTAGCAGCCGGTGGGGCTGAGGGAGGACAACCACGCACTGGTCATAATGATTATGCTATCGACAGCATTAGCCGTGGGCTCAGTACAACGGCAGGGTCACTCACGGAAATGACGACGGCATCCACCTCTGGGATATCCTCAATCTTACACGGTGGTTCAGTGTACCTCTTCGGACCGAGAAACTGGGTAGGCGAGCATCTGTCGCTGAACACAGGGTCAAACAGAACCCTCGCGCCTCGCCCCAGCTCAGCTACAAACGGCAGCTCGACGAGGAAACACGCGTGGCCTAACCACGTCGCCTTGATCTCGCCTTGGTTTTCCTCTTCTATGCCCCACGTTGGTGTTCTCACGGGAATCCCAACGTTTTCGACTTTCGGTAGTGGCAGGCATGTTGCGCGAAGATTGGGTGAACTATCGAATGCTTAGCGAAGAACGGGTAAGCGTACAAACACGCACCATACTCAGCAGATCCATCCTCCCGTTCGCCCTCCAGCTCGGCCATGGATTCTGGAACCATACCGGCTTGTCAGAGGTCCAATGCGCTGGACGACCTCCTTTCTCTTTCTTCTTGTCCTCGTCAATGACACGGATGGCGGTGGTAGAAAGCATGGCTGTAGATAAGTATGTGCTTAGTCTGCGGGTCGCTCTCACAGAAAGGAGGGGCATACGTACCGATTCAAAAGCCGGTTGCTCAAATACATGGTGGGAAGGAATGCGCAAGTGCCCCGGCAAACGATGACGTACGGGCGTCAGATGACGTATCCCAAAATGACAGAGGTCTGCCGCGATGCCGGTCCGCCCGCTGCTTGGCTGGCAACCATAGCCGGCCAGTGCATGTAGGCGCAATGGTGCCGACCATTTTCTGCGATCTATCGGCTTCGTGTACGTGAGTCACCTTGATCTCTCTTTCGCCCGCCGACCACGTTGGTTCACGCCCACTGGAAGGGACTGAGCCAGCGAAACGCGAGGTACAATACCCACCCGCGGTCGGACCCAATCCGCCAGACTATTTCTCTATCTTCCTTGACGGCGTAATCGGTCGAACTCCGTGCATCGCTAATCAAGTGCATGCGCGTGTCTCTCCGATAGACCCATCAATTTATTGCGCAAAGTTGTCATTGCCTATACGAGCCGAGATATGGGGTGCGCGTACGTGGATGTGGTCTGTATCAGGCTAGGACAAGTAAGCGCTCACACGAAGGAACCAAAGACGTCGACGCTCACTAGGCGGACGGCGACGGCACACGCTTTAGGTTGGGTCAAATACAAGGAAAGGAGCAGAGCAAATCGACGTTGTGTGCTCCATATTGGTTTCTCGAGAAGCGAACGAACTTGAGATTGGGCGCAAAAAAAAGGGCGAGCTTTCCCATAATGAGCAAAGAAAAGCCACAGGGCCAATTGCACGCGTCCATCGTCTGGTTCGCCCTCTAGCCGAGTCTGGAAGGACACTCAGTCCATGTCCCTTTTAACAGGGTGCTTGCGGGTCAGCCACGGTTTGCTAATCGTAGAAATGATGCCTCAGTCATGCACGTGGCATGGTCGTTCGGCGGTCCTATCACTGCATACGAGATCGTATTCACGTCTCGGGAGAGCCACGCGTACGAGGGCCTAGCGTTGCTCTTTTCATGATGCCCTCTGTACCACACGTCGGTGTCCTCCGGAGGAATCCAAGTCGTTCCCACTTAGTGTGGGCCAGCAAAGGGTCAATGTCGACAGTCCCAGAGAAAAAACATGCACCTGTCCTCCCGTTTCTCCTCCCGCTCAGCCAAAAAAATCTGGAACCGTACCCCGATTCAAGGGCCGGTTCCTCATATACACGGTGGGAAGGAATGCGCAAGTGCCCCGGCAACGATGACGTACGGGCGTCAGATGACGTATCCCAAAATGACGGAGTTCTGCCATGATACCGGTCCTCCTGCTGCTTGGCTGGCAACAATCGCCTGCCAGTGCATGGTATGCATAATGGTGCCGACAAATTTCTGCTATCTATTTGTTCTGTGTACGTGAGAAGACAATTTAACTTCATCTCCCTTTCACTCACCTCAGTTTGCTCGCCGCCGTCTGCTGTACTAAACCCACAACGAGACCGTTGCCCTCATAAAATCTCCCATTCCATGATCTATTATGAACGGTCTACCCACGCCTCTTGGCCCCTCGTACCCCTCTCTATCCACTGGCTATTACACTATCAGCCTGAAATTCTCCTTGTCCCGAGTCCCACCTCTGGTTAGGGTCTCTTCTCTTCATTTATTTGGGTCAATGGGTGTCACTATGATCTTTGTTAGGATTCGCATTTAGCGGTGCACACCCTATGTACGAATATCTTGCCATACTCGTTATGCCTTGTTGCAACTTTCCTATACCAGGCTCTCGTTCGGAGTACACCGCCGATGTTCGACTTGGTCCAAGGCCCCGCAAGTCATTTCTCCTCGCATTCGATTCACAGTAGGGCATCCTTCAGCAATGATAACACCGCTCTGGGTTCAATTCCCCTCCAGTACATCAATTCCGCCTCTGTTCAAGGATACTAGACGTCCAGCTCCACATTCATCGACATCAAGCCCACTCTTGGTCTCGCCGATCTAGTATGGTTTTCTTGTTATACCCCAACTAATTCCATGTGTTCTCTTCAACTAGTAGATATCGCTCAATCGCCTGCATGGAGACGGGGAGGGTTGGATCCCCCTATATCGAAGTAGAAGTGGAATATTCGCCTTCTTTTTCAAGCGACCTCGTTTCCCGCTACTCACAGATAATGAAGCGAGAAGAAGCCCTGACGACGGTCCTTCGTTTTTTGCACCTACAATCTCGAGGACCTAAATTGCAAAGTTATCACTTTTTTAACACCAATGCAAAGAAATAATTTGTATGATCTGAGCTGCATTGGCATCGTCCTGATCTGGTACAACGGCGAGTGGTTCCCATCAGACCCCACTATTCAATTCCCTCAAGACGAATATTTATAGATTGTCTGTTTTCTTTGCCGGAGCGATCAGTTTCGGTCTTGTCGAGGCTTCGAACAACACCCCGCAATCAAAGTCACGGAACAACGATCCATGTACTCGAATGCAATTATCAATGTACGGATGAACAGTAAATCAGATGCCGGAGGAACAAATTCATTCTCTTCTAGTGCTCGAGTACAAGAGCGACGAACCTGATCATTATCCTGTAGGCCTCCTCAAGTTTTAACCCCCTTCAGTGCGTTCTCATTTACTTCCACAGTTCATATATTGCTCCAACCATACGCTTATTCTCGAGAACCACCTACCGACATGTATATTCGTAGAGTGCACTCGGACAAGGAATAATATCCCGTATCGGAACTGTTCTGAGAAAGCATTTTTCCCAGTTCATCTTTCACAAGAGCGGCTTCAGTTACCCGTTAATTCCGCATCTCGCGCTAGTGGCCTCTACGAGAAATCGCTAAGAAGGACCTCGGATTACCTTTACGCACCTAATAATCTTGCGTTTAGGCTATACTTTATGCATCTCGGATGTGATGCAACTGCGAGGCTCTGTGTCCGAACCAGCGGGATTCAATTCCCTACGTCTGTATTGTAACACCGCAGACACTTTTTCACCTGCCCACCGTGCTGGGTCTTGACGGCTATATATCCCTTGTCCCAAATCAGTATTGCTACTTAACATGCACCACGCCGACCTCACTCAGTTTCACAGTCTAAGGCGAATCTCTCTGCATCGGGATGCGATTTCCTAGAGTATGATTTTACTACCTGCCTTTTCGTGTTACTACTGGACGCTGGAGTTACGTTGAACTTCGAATTTGATGTATGCCGCTCACCAAAAGAAAACAGTTCTTCCTTCCATTTGTTCGGTATACGGGACTATGAAGAAACACATTTTCCCCTCGCATGTGGTGTGTTAGCCAATCAGTAAAGCGTGACACTGGGGTTCGATTCCCTGAGTTGCGAATGCCGTATTTGCAAGCCTTGGAAGCCATGCTTTTTAGCGATACAATGGAAATCGTTTCTTAGTCTCCATCATCGAGCACCCTGCGATTCGCCTTTGTTTCGTCAGATGACGGCGATCTTCATGTAAGGGCTGATCTTATGACATTGTACCGACCTTTCTGCCCTTCTTCTCCTTTTCAGAGTCACCTAGCTCAGAAACCTGTGTCAAAGGAAGTCTGATGCTTTGAAAGCTGGACAAACAACGGCGGTCGGGCGCAACACCACATCACCGGACATTGCAGAAGGTGGCATCGGAAGAACTCGGCCCGAGATCATGAAAACCCATTTCCGGAAATCACTGTGACAGTGACGACGAACGTCGTTCTATCCAGCCTCCGGGTATTGCGCGCCCCCTCGTATGTCTCTTCGAGCTTGGCAAATGAAGAGACACTTATAAAAGGATCTATGAAATTCATTAATCCAGGATCCATCGCCGGCACACGTTCATCTATTTGGCTCGCTAACTTCGACGAAGGAGATGTTTCCTCCCACTGAGGTGTTACCTTGCTCTTGTTATAATGTGCCGTTGCTGGTTGCTTCCCCGCCAAAACAGAACCAGGCCCTACTCCACATCTGAGGCATAACGCGTGCATCTTCGTCATCGGCTCTACCGTTTTGCGAGGCATGCATCCTGACATTAAAATTAGGGATCCCCTAGTGTAAAATGTTCAGCACTGTGAGCAGGCGCTTACGCACAAGCCAGTATGACTGTCAGGGTCGAACATTGTCTGCTTTTCGTCTCGGTTCTGAGAAGGAGGTTCTAGACCGGTGTCGATGGCTACGTTGTTGATACTGGGGAATATCACGTCAGCTAAGGAAAGAGTTCCCTTTATTCATTGTGCTGCCAGGTAGCTATACCGCCCACGTAAGAATTGATTGAGAACACCTGTTACTATTTTCTCACTGAGTCCAGTCCACCTTCGAGAGTCGTGCATCCTGGGGAGCGACTTTCTGAGGCTATGGCTGTTCCGTTTACTTTCCTTTGCATATATCAGTCATCAATCTCGCTACAGTAACGCTCACGGAAATAGCCACGGCACTTGTGTCACGTAGGGCCTTTTTTGACACAGATTTATTGTCAAACTAAACTATGACTCAAGCGTCTGTCGGCAGGACTCAATATACGGTGTCGCCAAGGTCGTTTCTTTTTTTGTGGAAGCTCCTCTCATTTGCTGACTTAATGCCCGGAGCTCCAAGAGGGTTTGGTACGTTCTTTCTCTTCCTCAGAATGGACTTGGTTCAAACTTTAGGACGTCAAGGCAATGCCATTGGTATCTCCTCTTCACTTTAACACACCACAAACTAACCTACAATCGGAACAGATTTTGTCGGGGTACTACCTTGTCTTATCCTCCTTTCGATTTCAATGGGTGTATCGTACTGGTCTTATATTAATACTTACCATTCATATCCCAGCCTGTCGCTATGGTTGGAATTTACTTATTTGCCGACCCAGATGATCCGTCCCGCAGGGCCTTCACTTGGAACGAATTAGGTATGTTTAGTCTATTATTCTAAGCACGTGTCGACTACTTCCAAACAATGCGTACAGCGTGGTATATTTCGCATACTGACGGGGAGACGGATCTGGAGGAGGATGCCTCGCGATGCTGAGATTCCATTGATGAATACTGCATCCGAAAATCCTGTCTAGGTAACAAAGCCCCACCAAGTACGGCTGCTTTAGAATTTTAGTACTCCTTGTATAGATGCCATAGACACAACAAGAACGTCAATGAACCGGTAGTATCAGTAGTTCGTTCGAAGTGCTTTCCAGTATGCCATATATACCGTAAACGAAACATTGACCATCAGAATTTCGTGAGATTCACGCCGACTCCCAAATTCTCATTGAATAACGGACCCGGACTTCTGGATTCATCGACACAATTTGTAAGCTAGGAGATAGAAAATATCTATCATTCTCGATCTACTGCGTTGAAGCACAGAATTCCTAGGAGTACTCACCTTGCCTGGATTCGCTCGGGGCCCCCTCCAATCCGCTAAACGAACACATTGCGTTAGAACCCACTCAAAAAGAAGATCGAGCCTACTCACCACTCCGCCAGAAATCCAACGGGTGTTCTAGATCGCTAATGAATCTCAACAGTGATGAATAAAGGCACCAATACCGATAATTTCCATCAGGACCTAGAAAAAAATGGGGAAATCAGCATGATGTATGCAAACAACCCGCATACATCCCCTCTCCCATGCTGAGTGCTGCTTCAAATTCATGAGGTATCGCTAGAGTATGTACGAAGTTGAATCTTGAAATCATTGACAAATGTCTAAGTTCGGCTCTACAGAGTACATGAGCCTGAGGATATGAGTATTAACCTACCCCAAATGTTCGCAGCGACAGGGTCTGCCGTTGCTCGACATCTGACGAAACGAAGGCCACATTGCGAGAGATATCTATTTATAGTAACATTCCTGGGTAGGGAAGGAACTTGCTGATTTCCGGCGGCGCGTCTACAAACCCTCAATCGACACTTCAAATGTGTACCCAGTTGCGCAGTGCCCCAAGTCTCCTTCTCCGACACATGTAATCATGCTGAGGAGAACATCACTCTAGGTCCAGCAGTACGATGTCGAGCAGATGACCTCCGTATACTTGATCAGTACAGATGCACCTATTATTGGAATCGCGAGGCTCAGGACCACGAAACAAGCGAGAGAAAAGAGTATGATATATCCGTTGCAAACGAGATGGTGTACGCTATGTAGGTATGGTCCTTTTATATGACAGTTCTGGCTAAAGCCGTGGGTATAAGCAACGAATACGTACCAAGAATAATAAGATATGGACAAGCGGCGACTGCTAAGACGAGCACCTCAACAGTTAATGATCAGCACCGTCGCTTGGTGACAATGTGAGCTCGAACATCAAACACCTATATGCGTCGAGAGCTGCCGCATCGTGGTATGAAGCGAAGAGGTAAGTAATATATGGGGTGTGGGGATTTGGTACTGGATTGTTACTCACTAGCGAATCATTAGCGGTCTCGAGAGTTCAATGTTATAATTGTGACATAGCAGGTTTTTTGTCCCGTCGTTTTGCTTCACCAGTGCCGCTGAGCAATGGCTTTGAGACTAGGACCGTACCACTGTCCTCATAGTGCAACAGCCAGCGGCTACCGTGATCGACAAGGGTTCGATTCCCTCCGTCGGTATTGACGCCATGCTTAGATATTGAAATCATTTTTTCAAGTAGTCGATCTTCATCTCATATATGTGTGGCCCACGCAGAGATTAAAAAGAATAGCTGATGCGAAGGGCGCACACCTTGGGGTGCACATACGTCATCCGTTTCCACATCGTCAGTCGTCTAATATTATATGCAGTGTTAAAAGTATTTTGTTTCGCAGATGTTGGTGACATGAATGTAGCCGTTCTTGACACCAGTCATCTTGCACTGCCAATCCCGCATCTTTGAAGGGTCTGGTGCCCTCTTCTGTCCTTGGGCCTCAGGATCCGGGTACTAGATGAGGATAAGCAAACGAACAAATAGGGAAAGGACGACTCACACCCAGTGCATAGCGACCACCTTCTTCGCATTGATATCCTCAAAGATGTGGACGTTATCCCATAGCGCGCAATGTGTAGTCGACATGAACCGTGGCTCATACGCTCTAAAAGGACACGGGATAAAAAAGTCAAAATGAGAACCGCACGTAGCAGATAGGAATCACCGAAACCGTCAAAACGGGCCCAATCTCCTTGCACGCAGAATACATTATTATCCCCACCACATCTCTCTGTCCTTGACACATCGGTACCCAGTATCACCAACAAAGTATAGTAGCCGGTGGAGCTTGGAAGGACGGCACATACCGGTCATAATGATTATGCTAACAAGAACGTTAGCAATGGCTTGGTCTGATAACGAGCTACTCACCGAGTTGACTGCTGCATCAACCTCTGGTATAGCTTCAATCCTACGCGGTGGCTCGGTGTACCTCTAGGTGGGCATCTGTCACTGAAGACAGTATCCTAGTGCCGCTCCCTTGCGAAGCCACAAACGGTGGGTCGATGAAAAACGTGTAGCCAAACCATGCGTCATTGATACTCTGCAACCAGCGCGGGTGCCATCACAGGAATTGCAGCTGTTCCAAGTTATGGCGTACCGGGTTAACAAGGACTTAACTTTTAGGTCAGAAGACTGGCGAGGGCTGGCGTTGGGCAACTATCTATTGCGGTTTTGAACAGCGCCCTTGAGCCCTTCACGACGAGGAAACAAGCGTGACCACGTTGCCTTGATGTTCTCCAAGGCATCCGGCACTCTCCACGTGAGTAAGGGCTCTCAGAGGAACCTGACTTGAGGTTTGCAGTGAAGAAAATCGGCGAGCTATCCAATGATGAGCAACGAGATCACGCAAGTTCCATGGCCAAAACATGCACCATATTCTGTACCCCCTGTTTCTCATTCGTCATGTAGCTCTACCTCGTAAGCATGACGTTTCATTTTTTGAACGACGTGCCGTGGCTCTCCGTGCGAGAAGCGACCCACAGCCGAGTTTGAATACTTCATCGTTAGGTATGGCTAACATATGGAAGACATTTGGGGGGCAGGTGTGGTCGAAGCAGATAGGCTAAGGATGGTGTCTACGCCAGAAGAGAGTTAGCGCCTGACGGATTTAGGGAAGACTGCGTGCACTGGTCATAATGATTAATCTCACAAAATATCAGGCATGCATAAGTGCACGTATTGCTGATAACGGCGACGCTAACAGAAACATCAGTAACGGGTTAGTTTGATGGAGAACTACTCACTGAAATGATTCCTTTTATCTGCTACTATTACATCCCCAATCTTGCACGGCAGCTCGGGGGTACCTCTTCTGCTCAAAAAATCGCTGGGCCACCGCCCATTGCCAAATTGAAGTCGACCAGGACGCTCGCGCCTCTCTCGACGACGAAAAAATGCGGCCTAGCCACACCACACTTTGATCTCGCCTTGATGCTCTGCTTTGGTACGACATGATGGTGTCCTTCCAGGAATTCAGATGGTGTCCATTTAACGTCGAGCGAGGCTGTTGCTGATGATGTGGGTGGGCTATCAAGGAATGTCCATCAGTGGTGAAAGAACAGGAGCACAACGACACACTATTGTCAACGCATCCACCCTCATGTTCGCTCTCTAACGCGGCCATAGTGTCTGTAACCATACCGGCCTTTCAGAGATCTGAGGTTACAGATGTGGATTACACAGTGTTCTATCGTCGAGCTTTTCTGATAGAAAGGAACGGGATTTGTGCCCTGAGATGATCAGAGGCAATTCGCAGCAACGATGACGTAGAAGTTTCCGGAAGTGGTATTTCGGCTCTTGCCGTTCTCACGACCTTTTTTGCCTTAAAATTCGTCTTTTTCCCCTTGGACTCTATTATATTAGACGTCCGGGATGCTGCATTCGGCCTTTATCTCACCGATATACAATCCCTGGAATGTTCTAGCTCGAAATCCCTACATTCGCCATCAGCTTTTTCTTCTCCAAACCCAGCAATGTATGCACATCAACGAAACGAGAAATAACAATGGTATGCACCCGTAAATCCTAGCCCACACTAAATTACAGGGTACGTCTCTGTATCTTGTGCAATGCTAAGAGCTGCAAGTTGAGGTCCTTCAATCATCTGTAGGTTTTCAAATCTAATATGTATCTTGCACATATTGGGGGCTCCACCCCATGTCAAACATATTCAACGTCGCTTTATCGTTCGCAATCACAATTAAACATTTATATGTTAACATCGTATCTACCTACATCCACCATCACCTCATACCTTCTCATACCTTCCCCCCTTCATCTCCTCATACCTTGTCATTACCACTGATCAACAGGAGCATGCTATTTTTGCATAGCTTAAGCCAGCAGTTCAAGGTCTATCACCATCGGCGGTGATGCCCATATCATCGCTCTATACTGTAAACCCTTCCATTCCATTCCTGGCAAGAGCCAGACGGGAGCCCCGTACGCATTGTGCTGCGAGCAAATGTGATTGATCCGGCATTCCAGTCTTCAATGCATACTGATATCTTCTATTACAACACAGGTACATCTGATGATGAACCTAAAGACTCCTGTGGGCAGAAAACACAAGACCTATAATGGCAAGTGCTATCAAGCAGCTAATCTGGAGGCAGGTTCTAGTGAGTCTAGTCTTGCACCTCTGTGCAGTGACTATAGCTTCCTAGGATGGTAGCAAACTTTTGCTACAGTTGTTATGAGTCCCTAATGGTCTAGAGAGGCTCAAGTTATGTATGTGAAGTTTCCTGGAAGGGAAGCAATGCATAAACATGGGTGTATGCTGAGTGGGGGTGACCTATATGCGGCACAAACTTTCTGCTGGTGTCGGAAACCTAGCTACGATTCCAGTATTGTAACTGTGTTTCTAATGAACTTTGTTAGTAACTCTCTTCACCTTTACTAGTCTTTTGAACATGATGTTTCAAGGTGAGAATGACAAGAAGGATAGCTTTCTTATGCTTAATATTCCTTCCTGCTTTACAGAGCGAAGTAGTAACAAGACTTAGTTGTCTGGTCTCTTAGAACACAGAGACATGATGTTAAATCTTGTTGGTTGTGTGAATATGGGGAATTGGTGAAGTATCTGCCAGTCTATTATTTTCTAGCTATGTTTTGTCCTCTTTTTATACAAAGTTTGCAAACTTTTATCAGTAAGCAAAGTTTCTAAGGCTATAAAACCACAATACATATTGCTGAGCATGTCTAAGGCATTTATAATACTAAAGAACTTTTTAAGTACTTTACTTACAGTGCCACCAAAGTGTGCTGGTGCAGCTGGTTGTTTTGGTAAGATTTTCTTACATATCCTTGGCTATGGCTCACTAATACTACTGGTTTAAGTATGTGACCATACGGTCCCATACTTCCATTAGCAATCCATAGTCATAAACAGCCTACACATGGTGAAACCCATGACTTGGCCAGTGCTGCGCGCGCCTAAGTTCTAGGCCAGCTGGGTGCTTACTCCGTTTATGGATGATTGGTAATCAAAAAGGGACTCATGGGAATATAGTGCATCAGTTCCGCAGTGTAACTTCATGTACTTTGCAAAGTTTGGAATGAAACAAGTTGGCCCTTGCTTGCAATGTTTGGTTTACTGAAAGTCCATGGGTGGGACATAATTGATAAATCAAAGGTAGTGCCCACAATTTCTGAGCGCACAGAGCCTGGAGGCTCATCACCGAGCCATGTAAACTTGATAAAATTTGTTCAACACGAGTATGATATTTGGGGCCTCCTGTGACATGATCAGACTTACAGTTATGCTCATGTTTATTTTCTTCCTCATATCACCCTTTTTTCATGATTGCCTCATCATTGAGCAATCTATGAGCATGTCTAGGTGTGAGAAAAATACTCGACAACTTGGTGTGGAGCATAGATGTCATGTATCTTGGAGAAAACTATCCATCTTAGTGAGTCTTAAGTAAATACAAACGGCAGCACGACTCTGGCAAGGGCATGATAGAGGTATCGGTTCTCTAGAGTGAGGTACTGTCACAAAAACGAAACCTGAAGAGGTCAATGCACACAATGATGATAGGAAGGTGATATGATTTTTTCTTGACTCTCGAAGGAACCTGGACAACGGTGGTATTCTTCAGACATAGAATGGAAGAGTTTAATGTATTGAAAGATGACACAAAACTATGATGAATTACCTTTGCTTGCAGGTTGTCGATTCATGGTCTTGATGTGAGATTGCTGCATTACAGTTTTCAAGAGGGCCAGAACAATCATTTACTCTGGTCGGATTAGATTATTGAGAGAAGACACCAAAATATCAGTGTAAGAGCCAAAGGATGGGAGGTAAAATAACTCACCCTTGCTGGTGGGAGGATAATTTGTGGTCATGGTGCAATGGCAGGGTATCTCTGAGCTTTGTGACTGTATTTAATGCTGCAGAGGTGCCCATATTATAATAGATAAAGGATATGCCTTCGAAAAACTATCAGCTGATAAGCCAGTGAAAGTTTAAGTACCGAGACCAGCCCAGCCAGTGATGAGCCTCCAGGCTCTGTATGCTCAGAATTTCGTGAAATTACCCTTAATTCCTACACCCAGTCCACCTGGCGGACTTTCACCAAACCAGTCACTGCCAACATGGCAATACCACTTTTGTATCATGGCAATATGTCTTCGCACATTGGTTATCCATCCCATCTTGAAATCCGACACTTCATGGCATTACAGACACACTAACACCGATTTTGATGGGCCCCTGATCATATATGGTAATGCCGCATCCACATCAAAGTGCATCGCTATGCATCATTGATCGCTAGACCCTATTAACATCACTTATCACCGCACTCATCCATCAAAGATATCAACCTATCATGGATACTCCAGAACTACGGTGACTCAAGCTGTTACTTTGCCAAGTTGGCACATCATTAGAGATGCGTTGGGCAACCTCAGCAACACTAGCATGTCTTTACAATCTGCAGTACATGCAGTCGAAACAGCAAGACCTGGCCTGATAGCCGGACTCCACTATAGAACATTTTCTAACCAAGCATGGCAATTCAAACAACACTGTATACTTCAGCTGATGGATATAGGTCACGTTTATTCAGGATTTTACTCAGCTAAGGCCTTACAGCCTTAGTAAAAAGTCACTTGAAATTCTATTAATATATGCAGGACCTTAGTATAAAAACGTAGATTACAGTAGTGTTCAGTACTTTTTGACCCAAGTGGGTACACTCTCGTTCACCAGACTACACTTGTATTCATTCTCATACGTGTCAATCCATCATACATCATATTCATCGCATGCACCAACAATAAATCGACTAGTCAGATCAGCAAATCTCTATAAATCCATCCATCGTTTCTATAGGATCACCATATGTTTATTCATCGTTTCATGGCAATATTCATCTTGCATTGCATATAGTTGATTGCATGTCAACTTGCAGTATTGCTTGAGTTATTCCACAGTTCTTTAACTGTGAAGAAGATGTTTCCGTCCCTCTTTACTCTTAACACTATTGGTACACATCAATATCATGCCAATACAAGATCGACTGTGCCATATCTCACCCCCTATTTACTTTATAGGCAGCACCAGTTTCAACTTCACTAGATAGGACTGTTTTACCAGTTTTCACCTTCGCCATCATCATCATCACCCACTTGGGTAGTCCCAGAGCAGACTTAGGATCAGTATCAGTATAGGACCAGTTCAGCAATCATTTCAGTATAGGAAATCCCAGTGTGGATTATAGGATAAGTTTTTGACATCAGATAGGATCATTTTCAGCCCAGTACTGTTCACCCCCAGTTTCCATATTGCCCATCCAGTTTTAGGATCAGTTTTGACCAGTTTCAGCACATCATTCATGTTTATTCAATCAACCAGCACATTTATTCCCAGCATTGCCAGTCCCTTGATCTATTGCCATATTGCTCAGGCATTTCCCTCTCATTTCCCCACTCATATTAACGTCTTGAGCACATTTTCTCGAGTCTCATTCTCCGTTTCCATTTCAGAATACGGTTTCTTGAAATTCACGTCATATCAGGCACCATTCCCTCTTGTTCTATGAGACCCTATAACTTACAGTCATTCTTTCAATTCCTCGACACTCACGTCGTATTATCTGCTTGACTGCATAGTCCAAGCATATCTTCACACCATTAAAGCTTTGATTTACTGCACGGAGGTGCCCTGAACCCACTTGCACACACAATCGTCCTAGTATTGCTGTGTTCACACATTTATTCTCCATACTCCACCTGAGTTTGGTTTTGCCATTGCCACAGAAGTCTAGGTTCATCAACGCTACTCTATGGGCAACCTAATCAGGTTGTACAGACCTTTGAACAAGTAAAAGTTGAGCCAAAAGCTTGTGAAACTGAAAAAGTTCACAAAGCACCACTGGATGGCTCCTTTATAGTTCAGGACCTGTATGAGGCATGCCTTAAGAAAGGAGAACAGATAGGCCCACTTAAGTGTGCAGCCAAATCCATTGCCTTGTGGTCTATCCTTCCTATTGTGGATCATCAATTAAAGATCAAATGCATCATTGATCCCAGATCCCAAGTGATATCCATGTTGGAGGCTGTTGGCCATTGTCTGGGGTTAACCTATGATCCGACTGTAATCATAGATATGCAATCAGCCAATGGAACCTTGAATAGTTTGCTTGGCCTTGCAAGAAATGTTGTGTTCCTCTTTGGTGACATCACCTTATATTTGCAAGTCCATGTCATCCATCAATTGGTTTACAATATTTTACTTGGGAGACCATTCAACACACTCACCCAGAGTATCATCTGTAACTATGAGAATCAGGACCAGACCATTACCATTCATGACCCAAACACAGGAAAGACCATGACAATTCCTACTAGACCCAGGGGATGCATTAGACTCATGATGAATGACCCTTACCAGGACAAGGATGACCCTTGACTAGATGATAGCCTACTAGATCAGGAAGAAGTTGCCCTGGTCATTGAGTTAGATGCAAATCAGGACCCGATCATAGTGGGTACTGGCAACTCCTGGTTCTGGAACATGAGCTGAGTAAGTGCCTTTTTGGGCCTTCTGACAGCAAATCCCTTCTGCATTTGTCCATGACCATCTGTACCCTTTGTTGGGGACCTGTACAGTGTATGTGTTGCATGCCTCCATTAAATAATATTACAGGGAGTCCTAATCATGCTAGTAATATTCTCTTTTTGTTACTATACATGGTGTTCTTATGATCACTGTCCCTCTCTCTCATAGCTTGGAGAACAAGGCTGCTATGCATATTGTCATATTTCATTGACCTTAATATCCTAAAGTGTCTGTATAACAACTCTCACTTGTTTACACCTTAAATAACATGTTTAATGACAGCTGAACACCTTCAGTCAGGGCAAAATTGATACTAGGCAATTGTTTGTACATATTTGTACCTAGAAGTTATGCACCTTGTATAGGTTTCCACAGAGTTGAAGCAGTTCCAAAAAACACAGGAGACAAATTTCATAACTAGAATACATATATGCTTCAAGACAAAAGTGATAAATTCATTGTGCAATCATGATAAATTTCACAGAAATTGAGGAAAATGATGTAAATCAAACAATGTGCCTCAAAGAATACATGTAGAATTTTATTCCAAGTAAATTACTCCAGCCAAACTAGGCCTGAATCTTGCTCCCTCAACCCACAGGAGGTGCATCTATAAAACTCAGGTATTCTGGTCCATTTTTGGTATTGCTTGGAGTGCAAATTTAGTAGGGAGTTGCCGGTACTCAATCATAGCCACTTACACTACCAATACAAAATTTGAAGCAGCCCAAGTTACTGCACAGTACTTGGCAGCTTGTGACCTTGCAAAAATTAAAATCCCTTCTACCCATGAAATAAACCTAGAAAATGAGCCTCTTCAAAGGCTGTGAACTAAAAGTTCATATAGACATATGCCAATTTATACACAAAAATCAGAACAAAAATCTGTGAAAACCCACTCCACTATAGATCCAACCCCACTCAAGTACATGTACAATCTATATACCTTGAATATAATCAGTGATAAAAACTATGAACCTTGGTTTGACAAAATGGCCTCAATATATGCAAAAAAAGAAGTATAAGCCCATCATGTTAAAAACTAGGCCAGTGTTGACTACTTTACCCAACAAGTTTAGGATTCTTCATAACATAAAAGGTGATCCATTAAAGGAATTGCCTGAACTATCCTTCAGACCACCCAATTTTATTCCTATGAGAAGATACACTAAGGAAAGAAAAGAATACAGACTCCATACACAATGAGGGATTCTTATGAGAAGAAGAAAGAAAGCTGATGCATCATTTCATGAGTGTCCAAAGTCAAGCATTTGCTTGGGAAGACTCAGAAAGAGGCAGTTTTCGAAGGGACTTCTTTCCTCCTATAGACATCCCAGTTGTAGAACACACCCCTTGGGTATTGTGAAATATTCCCATTCCACCCAGCATTTATAGTAAAGTTTGCAAGATCATTAAAACTAAGCTAGATGCTGGTGTATATGAACTATCCAATTCCTCTTACCATTCTCGTTGGTTTACCATGTTAAAGAAAGATGGGAAAAACTTGAGAATAGTCTACAGTATGAGATTGGGGACACCTATGAAACCATACCAGAAAACTCAGGGATATGACACTTTGTTTGGAAACACTTTGCAAACTTAAACCAGATAGTCCAATGCATGAAATATTGTGGCATGACTTTCTCTGGAAAGAAAGCATACCTATGTTGTCCAGAAATCATGGTAATAGAGCACAGGTGTACCTACCCTTGCCCAGCATAGTAGAACCTATACTTCGTTGGGTGCCTTGCAAGGATATTTTGGACACTAGAGCATTCATTGGGACAGCTGGCATATTGTGAAATTTCATAGATAACTTCACAGAATGTGCCTTGCTCTTAACAAAACTGTTCCACAAGGATGCAGAATTTAAGTTTGGCTCAGAAGAAATACAAGCCCAAGAAGCCCTTAAAGAAGCCGTATGAAATAGCCTGGCTTTGAAACCAATAGATTATAATTCACAAGATGCCATCATACTTGCTGTCAATACAGGACCAACAGCCGTTGGTTATTATCTAGCCCAATGTAACCCTGGAGACCCTTCACTCAGAAACTTTGCAAGGTTTGGGTTGATCACCCTCAACAACCGTGAATGTGGCTACTCACAAGCCAAACATGAAATTTATGGTCTATGCCAAGCTTTAGGAGACTGTAGACTATACCTCATAGGCCTTCCCACCTTTGTGGTAGAGGTCAATGCAATTGCAATCAAAGGGATGTTAAGAAACCCCAATATAGCACCTTCAGCAGCAGTCAACAGATGGATTATAGGGATTCTCTCTTTCCATTTTGTCCTGGTACATGTACCTGGTACTAGACATGGGCCAGATGGTTTATCTAGAAGACCAAACCAAGAAGGAGATCCACCACCACCTGAAGATAGCATGGAAGATTTCCTACATACCCACTATGGCTTATTACAAGCTAGCCTCATAAATTCCATCTTCTCAATAAGTTTGCAGGAAGTGGAAAGTTTACAAGAAAAGAATAATGCATTAACATATTGAGACATTCCCCATACCACTCAGCAAGCATTACATGACAAAAGACTCAATCATATTCTACACTGGCATAGAAATTTAGAAAGGCCACCAGATTATGATGATAAAGAGTATGTGAAGTTTATATGATATGTGATGAATTTCTTTGAAAAGGATGATGAACTATAGCACAAAAATGCACAAGGCAGACATCAGCTGGTTATACCCTAGTCTAAACGAATTGAAGTCATAATAGCTTGTCATGATAAAGTTGTGCACAAAGGATTTTATGTGATCCATGAAATCATAAAAATTCATTACTAGTGGCCTGACATGAAAGTGGATATTGCTTAGTATGTTTGGACTTGTCATTTATGTCAAGTTTGGCAGACTAGACAAATCTACTTGCCCTCAACAGTCACAGTACCTGCACCATTGTTCTTGAAAATGTACATGGACACCATGATCATGTTAATGTCAGGACAATACAAGTACATTGTGCAAGGATGGTGTTCAGTAAGTCATTATCCCGAGTTCAGGTGCTTGCAGAAGGAAAACTATTGGAGAATGGAATTTCGAGGACATCCTATGTAGATGGGGTTCCTTAGTGGAAATTGTTACTGATAATGGCAAAGCCTTTGTCACTACAATAGGCTACCTTAGCAAAAAGTACCACATAAATCATATTCACATCTCTGGATATAATTTTCAGGCCAATGGAATTGCAGAAAGACCACATTTCAATGTTATACAAGGTTTATTCAAGGCCTCTAACAGTGACCAAAAGAAATGGAGTCAAAATGCATACTCTGTATTCTGGGTGGACAGAATTACATTCCAAAAATGAATGGGTTGTTCACCATATTTTGTAGCTACAGGTACAGAACCTTTGCTACCCCTTGACATAATAGAATCTGCTTGGCTTATGCCACCCCCTACAAATATCATCAGTACCACATCATTAATTTCATGATGTGCCATCAGCCTTCAAAAACAATCTGAGGACCTGGAATGAATAAAGTCTAAAGTCTATGAAGCTAGATGAAAGGTGGCCCTAAAGTTTGAAGAAGATTACCAGTACTCCATTAAGGACTTTAACTTTGAGAAAGAAAGTTTAGTCTTAATGCGAAATACACAAATTGAGAAAGCCCTCAATAGGAAAATGTGACCCAGATATTTGGGGCCCTTAGTAGTCCTAGGATGAAACAAGGGTGGCACCTACATCCTTTGTGAACTAGACAGGTCAATGTTTGCTAGACCAATAGCAGCATATAGACTAGTCCCTTATTTTGTGAGGCAGAAGATCACAATTCCAGATATCAATGCTATCATTGATGTACCCAAAGCAAGAATGAAACAATTGCTTGAGTCCAATCAAGAAGATACTCTGGATGATTTACCAGATGATGAAGGTGATCACAATGAAGCTGAATTGGCTTAAAAGTTCATGCAGTTTTTTGAGAGTGGAATCCCTTCACAAGCTATATCTATAATTGAGGGGGGGGACACTACTGAAACTGCATAATGGTCATTACAAGTACAAGCTATGATGTTGGTTGAACAATGTATGAAAAGAGACATGGCTAAAAAGAAAATCTATGGTCCATGTCCTTCAAAGTGATAGAAAACTCTGTGGCCTTTGCTTACCACCATGAGGCACCCTTGCCCTTCGAACTCTTACGAGATCAAACAGGAGAAGTGGGGTGCTGTGGAACAAAGATGTTCCTCAGATCTGGATGCTTCTCATCAAGCTTGGCCTGGACAATCCAATATTCCGAAGTTAAAGTGGCCTGAACTTTTAATAGAACAAAAAGTTTGCAGGTATTCACCTCAATCCTGGAAAATAAGGAATCACTTGATGCAACCAAAGATGCCAACATCTTGGGACCTTCAAAGGTCAATTGATGCCAGTTCGAGGCAGCATAAGCATGAGCAGAATCCTCAATGTCCTGAGCATGGGAGCTTTCTGAAGTAGACCCAGCTAAGAAGACAAGGCATCAGTCACTATAACCAACCAATAATATTGCAAACTTATCACCAACCAGACCATAGGGAGCGGAAACCAAAGTCATCACATCTATCTTTGCCATCATGGCATTAATAGATTCTTCAGAATCACCAGAGAAGGGGAAGGACAAGATGTTGCAATCAGGAACCCTGCTGACACAGTTGTGACCCCAATGATGAGCACAATTCATGCATTCCACTTTCAACCCAACAAAGGTGCACTCCTCATGCTTGGCCACACAAGTAAGGCAAGGATGATGGACCTAGTAAAAGGGAATAAGTCGTGTTTTTAAACAAGAAAAACTTTGCAACATACCCTGACAGACATGGCTGGACACTCATGAGGAGAGTGATGAGGAGTTCCATCATAGAAAGCACAAAAGTTGGCACCAAAATGTTGCCTGTTGAAAGGAGTGCGAGGAGCAATGCATTCAGATACCTTCTTGGCAATGTCTTAGGCCTCTTTCAAGGTGCCCTTCTGGGCCATGAGTTTTTCAATACTCAGTGATGTGCTCGGTAATGGGCAGTGTGCAAATGAAACAAAGTGTCTAGATCATCAATCTAGATACTAAATCACACACATACACACACAATCACCAATATGTAAGTTTGAGGGTGAGTATGATAGAAGCACTCATAGTGTACTTAGATAGCGATAATCAATTGGTTTTGTTCAAATGTAACTTCAATTCAATTCTAGAGGTGTCTACACAAGATACACTGATCATGGTAGTGAGGTAGATGAACATGGGGTGGTAGGTATAGTAATGAGTTGTTCATACTTGAATTGACTTCATCTAGGAGAGCTTTTTAAGGCTTGACTAGCAAACACTTCAACAACAAACAATCAAAGACCTAGATGGTCTACAAAGAGCCCTTGACTCAGTGACAATACAAGCACACAGACTTGCAGCAAAGAACCAAAGTTCTACAAAGAACACACAGGTCCTAGCTTCAAGTCCTTGACTTGCAAAGAGTCTTTGACTCTAGAGTTCTCTGACTCTTTGACTGTTCAAACTTAAAGCATTCAACAGCTTATTTCACTTCAACTAGACAACATCTTCTGTCTGTGGTTGACTGGGTATGTCTAGATCACTTTAGTGGGCTTGGGAGCACAAGGCCTTTGTATGCAGAGCAGTTCTAGGAACTAGCAAAGCACAAACATGGGGATGACCCTTACTCCTACTTAGTTCTTCTAGATTACTGTAGCTGCCCTTTTGGGTTGACTTGGTAAACTTAAATTCACTTCAGTTGAAGATATGCACTTTAAAACCAGTGATTGATTATAAGGCCACTAGCACAAATGCAGGGGAATGCTTTCCTGCCATTATATGTCTAGTTGCTGCTAATTTATATGATTTGTAGTCTAGGTATAGGAGCTTGTATCTAAAATAAATATGGTATGAGCTTTGGGTATCAATACAAATGATGAGTAATTAAATTTACAAGGATTGTATGATTCTGTCATTTCTATTCAGTTAGATGGAATGGCTATGGGTTATTCTATTGATGAGGGTTCCTTCATGGTCCATAGGAACCCCTTGCTCCTTCTTCATGGTTTGCCATGCAGTATTCCATTCAATACAGCATTTTCATGCTGTATCTCAAGGATGTTACCACTGATTGTGATCAATTGTCAGACCAAGTTTGTATTGTTTTGATCATTTGCATGATCTATTTGGTTATCTCAGCACTAAGTTCTAGCTATTCAGTTATGCCTGTTCATTCATTTTCTAGACTAAGTTCATCTTGAAATTTGGATCCATTCAGACTTAGCATTTTCTTTCCAGGTTTATTCAATTTGTTGAGGTAATGAGTACATCTAATTACTCTTCATTGCTTTTGATGGTTTCTACTTCATAGAGACAAGTCCCTGAGTTCTGACTATAGAGTCTTTGTGTTACGATTTTCCCATTTATCTTATCTTATCGGCCGGCGCTTATCTATATCTTATCTTATCTCAAGCGCCTATCATCGTAACCATGACTATAACGGACCGCATCAGCAATTGTACTACGGACAACTACGGCTTGCGACCAACGCTCGCCCTTCTCATGTTTTCCCTTGTATTCCGCACGACAACCACGGACAAGCATTCTATTCATAGCACAGGACTTTTCGTATATAAGTAGCGTAGCTCTCGCTGTATGTTCCCCAGCTTCGAGCTAAAGTTTAATCACACCGAACTTAGCTAGTCGACTCAGCCTCAGACTAAGACTTAGTCCGACGCTCTTAGTAGCCATTCAGTACAGAGACTCCTTGGGTGACTGTTCGAACGCGAAACAGCCCTCGGTTTACTCTTGTTTGGTTTACCCGGAGTTCGGGTCTAACAATTAGCTCGAAGCTTTCCATTCCCTTTCTCCAAGCAGCCACCATTGCTTGTTGAAACCGAATGCCCGTATCATTCCTCAGTCCCGGAATCATCACCGCCTTCTTCCTGACACTCTTTGTCGGGATCCCCGCCCTCTCGTACCTCCTCTATCGGTCCAGGTGGCCGATCGTCTTTTGGTACCACACCCAACGAAACCGACTTCAGCATTGGACGGACCGCACCTTCCGTGCCCCCCGTCTTCCAGCTGTCCCGTTCTATCCATCCCCCTACGGTCTCCAGCGCTATGGCACCACCCAGCCCGACAGATCCGTCACGTCCTTCCCCTCATCGCTCGCGTCCGTACAGCATCCCGAAGGTCGGGAAGCTCCTGCGGTCGCTCCGGTCCAAGAAGTCGAAGTCGACATTGGCGAGCAAGGACACAGCGTCCTTGTTCACAACTCCCCCGTCCCTGGCACCCTCGACCTCCCCGTCCCTGCCGTACTCCCTGCCTCCTCTACCGCCGACACCGCCTCTACCGCACCACTCCCTACCGGAGGAATGGCTCGAATCCGAGACTCCCTCGATTTATACGAGGTCGCAGCCTCCAGCGGCACCGAACTCCCCCACGACCCCTCCTCGGACAGCGAGAGTGAGCCCTACGTCCCTCAGAGCCCCACTCAGTCCGAGTTCGAGGCCTACATCCGTAACCGCCAGACGTGCCCCGATTCCCCTACCATCCCTGTCGCCATCCTCGACCAAGCGCGCCCAATCACCCTCCACCCCGACACCAACATCTGGGCAGAGGCCAGCAGAGAAAGGGAGAGGATCGCCGAACTTGAGCTCCTCCGCCTCCGGGGCGTCCAGGTCGACGTCCAAACCGGTCCTACCCCCCGTCCATTCCACCTCGAACCCCTCGACGCGCACGACCGAGCCGTTACCATCCAGTGCCTCCATAACCTCGGAATCCACAATCAGCAGCAGTACAACGAGTGGCAGTACCGACAGCGAGTCGAGCATGACGCCCGCCAAGCTACTAGCGCGCGCCTACCGGGAGAGGATGAAGAAGACCACCGAAGGCGGCTCTATTGGAACCGCCTCCGGAATGTCAGCCGCGAGGATGAGGACTGGTACTCCCAGGATGAGGCAAGAAGGTGGAGAGAGCGTTGGCAGAGGGGCCAGTGGGTCGACACGCGGCTCGGCACGAACTACGCCCCGCCTCCCCTCAGTCAAAACGAGCGGCTTATCTACGGTAACCGCTTCAGTTCACAATTTGAGTCCCGACGACGAGAGCATATCCGAGAAGGCGCCCGGGATATCACCCACGAGCAGCATAGCGCCATCAGTCAGCGCGCTATCGCTCGAGGTCCAGCAGATCCGCGATCCGTGGGAACGCGAATACACGCAGATCTTCATAGGTCACTTATCGGCCCTTACGGAGGACCCGACCTTCCTCGCCTCGAAGATGGGGAGATTGATGAGCAGCCTGAAGCCAGCGGATCCGGAGCGGGAGGATATTATTGAATACTGTGCAACAGAGCGGGCGGTATATGAATTTAATATGAAGCATCCTGATCGTCCCTACGCAGAGCCTGAGGATTATCAGCCACGAAACCCCCCAAAGCCGCTCCCCCTATCCCCGCCACCTCGTCCCTACGAGCCGAGAAGCCGAAAAGGCAAAGGCCGAATGTTCGCAGGAGCCGGGCCGGAGGACGCTGAAACCTCGAATACCGGCGGCAATCAGCCACCCATCGTCCCAACCTGGACAGGCTACGATGGAGCCATCAAAGGCTCCCCACCTCCAGGACGGCACACTAGTCCCCTGGCCCGAGACCCCGACAGTTGGTCGCTCCCTCGGGGACCAGGAAAGTACCACGACCCCGACGACCCCCTCCCTAACCCGGTCGGACAAATGGCGGAAGACGCGCCCTGGATGGGATGCAAGCTGGATCTGATGCGAAAGCCCGCCGTCTTCAAAGGCGAGGCCGACGACATCGACCGCTTCCTCACCCACTGTGAAATGTACTTCCAAATGCACGATCCCTACATGTATGCCAGTCCCTTCCGAGTTGGCTTTGCCGCCTCCTACTTCACCGGGAAGGCCGAGGAATGGTGGATCATGATTCTCGCCGAGCGACGAAGTCACTCCCGCAACAAGTTCCGTCTTCCCAGCTGGGACGACTTCTGCCAAATGATCCGCGACAAGTTCCGCGATCATGCGGTGGAAGAAATCCATCAGCAGAAGATGTACGACCTCCGCCTCGGAAAAGGTCTCGCCGACGACTACTTCCAGGCAATCGAAAAAGAAGCCAAGAAGGCAGGTCTCAGAGGGGACACTGGTGCTCGTGGCCACATGGTCGCCGCCGTCAAAAAGGGAATCCCCGACTCCTACACAAAGATCATTTATGATATCAGGGTCGGCATGCCCGAAACCTATGACGAATGGAAAACCCGGGTCACCGTCATGAACGAGGCCCGCCAACGCAAGGCCATCGAGGACGGTCTCGGACGTCCCGGTCCCTTCGTCCCCAAGAACAACAACCCCGCCACGAACGCTAACAAAGCAAGTAGTGGCACGACAAGTTCCTCGGGGGACAAGAAGACTGCCACCGGCACCACCTACGGCGGCCGAGGGCAAGCCATGGATATTGACGCGCTCAGGTCGGAGGGGAAATGTTTCAGATGCAAGCAAAAAGGACACATTAGCAAGAACTGCCCATTACAAAGCTGGAACAAGGACAAGAAGAAGGAGGAGAATCGGGCCGTAACGACGGAACCCGCTACCGAATCCAAAATAGAGGAGGTAAAAGATGGCGCCGAGAAGTAAAAGGTTCTACTTGCTCGGTGAAGGACTTATCTGGTACGAAAAACATTATCGCTGGTCGGACTTATAGTGCTTCTGTAGTTACGCCTGTTGTTGATATCGCGCCTTCAAATATACCCGCTTTAATCGTTCCAAGTCCAGATAATCAAGAACCTAAGAAACAACCGACATCCGAGCCCGCTGTGGGGGAAGGGACATGCCAGGTAGCGCTGGAGCCTTCAAAACGAGTGTTAGGACTCGGGTCAGAATCAAGTAGACGGGACGCCTTCGGGCCTCTGAAGTCGAAAGATTCAGCGCCTTCTCTGAAGGACAAGACACTCCCCGCAAGGACCAATGCGGAAAAACTCAAGCGCCCGCTCAGGGCCAAGTCCACAGAGTCCAACTCTCTGGGGCACGGGGCAGAGAGCCCCAACAAGGTAACCATGGTTGAAATTCCAGACGAAGAGGACGATACCGCCTTCAAAATCTATCAAGCAAAGGAAGCCAAGGCTCGTTCATCCCCGCCCATCGAGGAGACCCAGCCTACGGCTGAGAAGGTCCCACCGGGATGGATGAAGCCATTCGAAACCGAGTGGACGTGGAGGGCCATCCGAGAGGCCAAAGACGAATCCGCCGCCAGGTCGGTGCTCCTTAATTGGATACACAGGACCAGGGCCGAAGAAGTAGTCGACAACCTTTTGGAAGGGCTCCGACGCGCCCAACGAGCAAGAGCGCTAGAATGGCTGGACGAACTCAGGAAACCTAAACGCTACCTGATTCGTTCCCAAACCACCTCTAAGCGAGACCTTAAAATCCCGCTAAAAGTCGAAACCGCCGACAACCAGACCATCGACGCCACCGCTCTCTTAGACAGCGGATGCACGGGCAGCTCAATTCACAGCGAGTTTGTCAAAACTCACAACATCCCTGTCTACAAAACCGCTAGTCCCATCCCAATCTACAATGCAGACGGTTCCCGAAATAAAGCCGGGGAAATCACTGAATTCGCAGAACTAAGGCTCACCATTGGCGACCACACCGAGAGGATCGATCTCGCTGTCGTCAACCTCGGTTCAAAGGAAATCTTCCTCGGTCACGACTGGCTTGTTCGCCATAACCCGCTTATTGACTGGAGCACCGGCAAAATCACCTTTGCCAGGTGCCAATGCACCAAAAACCCCTTTCCCCTACCGGACTCAGACCCTGAAGACCGTTGGGATGAGGAGCTCGAAGAAGGCGACCGCATCCTTGCCGTCGACTTCGAAGAGGCCATTGAAATCTGAGCAGTCCATAAGGCGAACGAACTCGCCGCCAAAGCCAATGAAGGGAAGGAGAAGAAAACCTTTGAAGAGATGGTCCCAGCCGCATACCGTGACTTTGCAAACCTCTTCGAAAAGGAAAACTTCGATGAGCTCCCAATGCGCAAACCTTGGGACCACACCATCGAACTTGTCCCTAACGCCAAGAACACTCTTGACTGCAAGGTGTATCCCCTAAACCGCACCGAGCAGGAGGAGCTGGACAAGTTTCTTGACGAAAACCTCGCCACTGGCCAAATTCGACCGTCCAAATCCCCTATGGCTTCTCCCTTCTTTTTCGTCAAAAAGAAGGATGGAAAACTACGTCCAGTCCAGGATTACCGCAAGCTCAACGAGATGACCATCAAGAACCGCTACCCCTTACCCCTCATCGCCGAGCTTATGGACAAGCTAGGAAGTGCCAAATACTTCACCAAGCTCGATGTACGATGGGGGTACAACAACATCCACATCAAAAAGGACGACGAGTGGAAGGCCGCGTTCAGGACGAACCGTGGCCTGTTCGAACCCACCGTCATGTTCTTCGGTCTGACCAATTCTCCCGCAACGTTCCAATGGATGATGAACGACATCTTCAAGGACCTTATCGCCTCCGGCAAGGTTACCGTATACCTTGACGACATCCTGATCTTTTCGAAGACTCTAGAAGAGCATCGTCAGATCACTCGCAAAGTTCTCACGCTCCTTAGGAAACATAAGCTATTCCTGAAGGCCGAGAAATGTGAGTTCGAGGTACTGGAAACAGAGTACCTCGGGGTAATAATTAGCGAAGGATCCATTCACATGGACCAAGTCAAAATCGCTGGAATCACCGAGTGGCCCGTCCCCAACAAAAAGAAAGAACTTCAGTCTTTCTTAGGGTTCACCAACTTCTACCGACGGTTCATCAAGGGCTACAGCGAAATAGTATGCCCAATGACACGTCTCACCGGGAATGAAGCCTGGACCTGGGGAACCGCACAGCAGGAGGCCTTCGATAAGCTTAAGGCCCGTCTTGCCCAGGACGTTGTGTTAGCCATCCCGACCGAAACCGGGAAGTTCAGAGTGGAAGCAGATGCTAGCGAAGGCGCCATCGGCGCCGTTCTATCCCAGGAACAGGAAGGAAAGTGGAGACCGGTCGCGTTCTTATCAAAAGCCTTAACGGCCACAGAGCGAAACTACGAGATTTATGACAAGGAACTACTTGCCATAATGCTCGCCCTCGAGGAATGGAGGCATTACCTCATGGGGGCAGCCGTCGACATAGAAATCTGGACGGATCACCAGAACCTCCAGTATTTCCGAAAACCTCAGAAACTTAATCGCAGACAAGCGCGATGGGTAACTGAGCTTGCTGAGTATCACTTCACCCTCCATCACAAACCAGGGACCGCCAACAAAAAGGCAGATCTCCTCTCTCGCCGTCCAGACCACGACCAAGGACACGACGACAACAACGAAGTCGTCATCCTCAAAGCCGAGCATTTCCGGGCACTAATCATGCCCACTACCGACGAATCCCACGAGCGCATCAAGAGCGCGACCCGCGACCACCAGAAATGGGATCAAGGGATTGCCAAGTCGCTCAACCACGAAAAAGGCATCCGAGAGAAGGATGGGCTTCTCTACTACGACGAAAGAATATACGTACCCTGCGATCATGCAGTACGAGGAGAGATCATCTCGCGCTGTCACGACCATATCACTGCAGGACACCCCGGAGTAGAGAAGACTAAAGAGCTCATCCTTAGGGACTACTGGTGGCCAAAGATCAGGAAGGACGTGCAAACTTACGTCCAAGCCTGTGAGACTTGCGCCCGCACCAAATCCAGTACTCAAGCTAAACGAGCGCCACTTCACCCAAACGAAGTTCCCTCCGAGCCTTGGACCCATATCTCAGTCGATATGATCACCGGCCTTCCAGAATCCAACGGTCACGATGCCATCCTGGTCATCGTCGATCGCTTCTCCAAAGACATCATTCCCGTCGCCTGCAACATTGAACTTTCGTCAGAAGGATGGGCGAAAATTCTTCGAGATGAGGTATATGCCAAACACGGCATGCCCGTCACCATCATCTCCGACCGAGGACCACAATTCGTTTCAAAATTCCTCGAAGACCTCTACGGCATGCTGAACATAAAAAGCAATGCCTCCACCGCCTTCCACCCACAGACAGATGGCCAAACCGAGCGCGTCAATCAAGAAATTGAAAAATACCTCCGCCTCGTCATTAATCATCACCAAAATGACTGGGCCGAATGGCTATCGATTTGTGCCTTCCAACACAACAACCGTGTCCATTCCGCCACAGGCAAGAGCCCCTTTCAGGTCCTATATGGACGACACCCCCGAGTCGCCCCTGACTCTAGATCCCATGCCGCCCTCCGCACTCCCGCGTCGGAAGCCTTCCACGACCAAATGAAGACCATCCACGCCGAAACCGAAGCCGCCCTTATTAAAGCGGCTGAACAAATGAAGACACAATACGACAAAAAGAAGAGAGCCGCCGTCGAATATCAGATCGGAAACAAGGTCTGGCTCGACACAACAAATCTTCACCTCCCCCGACCAAAGAAAAAGCTAGACGACAAACGAGTCGGCCCTTTCCAAGTCTTGGAAAAACGCGGCGCTTCCGCCTACAAACTGAAGCTTCCCCCTGCGTGGAGAATATACCCTGTCTTCAACGAAACCCTCCTCACGCCGTATACACCCCCGGCGTTCCCGAACCAACAGCAACCGCCACCTCCTCCACCCGATATCATCATGGGCGAAGAAGAATACGAAGTCGAAGAAATCCTCGATGACAAAACCCGCAAAGTACGAGGAAAGAAGGGGGAAAGGTCCAGAACGGTGACCGATTACCTCGTCAAATGGAAAGGCTACGGTCCCGAAGACAACAAGTGGACCACAGAAAAATACCTCGGCAACGCAAAAGAAGTGATTGCTGAATACTGGGAGAAGAAAGGAGGAATGGCGATAGATGCCATCGTAATCAACCCCGGCAACGACATGATCATTATCGATGCCCGCTACCAGCAGGAGGACGACACCGACAAAGTAGGACCAGAGGACAACACATGGTATTACCTTATCAAGGTCGCTAGCGCCCAGGCGGAAAAAGGGGGCCAAGAACGCGAATGGCTCGACGAAGAATGGAGACCAGAACCCGAACTCAGGCATCTGGAGGAGCTCATTAAGGATTATTGGTGGGCTAACAAGCAGGACAACGAAGTGGACCCCCCCAACAGAGACGAGTCTTAGGGCAGTCGAGACGCCTGCCTTAACGAGGGGGTAATGTTACGATTTTCCCATTTATCTTATCTTATCGGCCAGCGCTTATCTATATCTTATCTTATCTCAAGCGCCTATCATCGTAACCACGACTATAACGGACCGCATCAGCAATTGTACTACGGACAACTACGGCTTGCGACCAACGCTCGCCCTTCTCATGTTTTCCCTTGTATTCCGCACGACAACCACGGACAAGCATTCTATTCATAGCACAGGACTTTTCGTATATAAGTAGCGTAGCTCTCGCTGTATGTTCCCCAGCTTCGAGCTAAAGTTTAATCACACCGAACTTAGCTAGTCGACTCAGCCTCAGACTAAGACTTAGTCCGACGCTCTTAGTAGCCATTCAGTACAGAGACTCCTTGGGTGACTGTTCGAACGCGAAACAGCCCTCGGTTTACTCTTGTTTGGTTTACCCGGAGTTCGGGTCTAACACTTTGGTTTGGTAGGGAATAGTCATAAATACTAGAAGGCAGATAGAGTTGACTTGTCTAGATGTCATCTCTAAGTCCTTTCTTTGTATTGTATTCATCTTTTCTTGTCCTCTATTGTAGTATTTGGCTATCAGCATAAAGCCTCAACTATAGCCCTTAGTACCACTTGTAGAATGCAAAATTTGATAGAAAATCACAAAATCTATGAGTAGCCTGATACCAGGCATATCACCGTAGCAATCATACTTCTCACTAGGTACACTAGACAGAAAGTAACTAGAGTCTAGATTGAATGTACAGCTAGGGGACTGTAGTATGGATGCTGGCACACTTCTGTTGAGCAGCACTGTTGGGTAATAAAACTTCCTTCCTTCCTTCCCATGTAACAGATAGGATAGTCATTCTGATCAGTTGATAGTGACAGGTTACAGGCTGATACACCAGAACACTGGGATATCATAGCAGGTCCTTATTTGTGCTGCATGGAAGAGTCAGATAACCAATCAGACAGTGAAATCTTGATACAATAACATCACTTCATTGTGGCTTATCTCAATGTTCCAGAGAGCAGGAGCATGGAGGTACTGGAATAGAGTTTTGTGCCTGATGGCACAGTCAATGATCGAAGCAAGAGGCTGCACAGTGACAAAAATGTACACTGAATTTGAGCATTGCTTTGAAATGTTTCTTTGAGACTCTGTAAGCCATTGGCCTTTGTTTCTACTGTTCAAAGTATACTTATGATATACTATGTATTAATCTTGCAGCTGTGAATGCCAATTTTCAATTCAAGAGCAGTAGATAGTACTAGATATTCATATGCAGTGAGTGTATTCAATAATTTTCTGAACTAGGTCTGTGAAGGTGTAACACTGCATGAAGAATCCAATATTTTAGCTTAAAATATTAGATTTTATATTTATTTATTTTTTCAATATAATACTCTAAAATATAGAACTAATATTTGAAATATATTTGTATTTGGGAGATTTGCAATATTGGAATAATATTGAAAATAATTTTTTTTATATTTTAGCATAGAAGTTGGAAAAAATAAATGATTATAGAATTAAATATTATAAGCTAAAATATAGGATTTTCCATACAGTGTAAGGGATTGGCAAAATGTTGATTTTTATATTGCATATATTATTCTGTCTTCTCTGAAGTACTTTTCTGAAGTAGCAATATGCAGCCTTCAAAGTGATGTATGTCATTGAAGTATTGTTCACCACACATTGAACAATTGCTGAAATTCATCTGACCATTCAGAAATATATAGCATAGTATATTATCATCTGATAAGATATATTCTGGATTTTTTTTAGCACTACTGACATGACTGTGAAGGGAGAGTAATCTAAAGATGAGTTAGGTGAGATGAAAAGATGGTAATCTGCCAATATTAAATACAGACATGCACCATTCAATGTATAAAAATTCACAGCATAGTTTAAACATATAATGGACAATATGGAATAGTTCACATAGGATAAAGAGGTCAGGAACAAGTGTAAGAGCATCATCATTGCTGAGGATAGGAGTTGGAAATGTCAGACCGAACTTCTGGACAGTGATCAAAAGGCATTCTTGCTGCTGGCAACATGATTCTGAGTTGTCTCTCAGCCCCTGTTTTAAAGGTGCAGGAGACCATAGTGTGATCTGTCTCTCCCTCTGACCCTCCCTCATTCTTGTAGCTCTCCTGTATTCTATGAATTTTTTTCATATTTTTTCGTCCAGATCTATCATTTTTATATGCTACTCATGTTGTATTAGCATCACATTATATTATATAATATAATATACCTTCTTGAGCTATTTTCAACTGAGCCAATGTACAGCTAGAAAGAAAATCTCATCCACCCAAATGTGCACCAAAATGGGTAGCCCATATTCTGGCTGAACAGGTGGTGCCAGACTCAGAATGCTCAAGACACTGGCAACCGGACACCGCACTATCACACGTCCTGCCAGAGCAGAGGGATTTATTAATAAACTTTATTCTGTAATTACAGGTGTTTATTAATGAGACAGACCTTATCCATTGAATGGTCAGCTCTAATCTTTTTTTGCTCTCCATAGCTAACAAGGGTTTCCTCATATTTGCAACCCCCCATTTACTTTTAATTTTCAATGCTCAAGTTGGCTATAACACATAAGAATCCACAATGTCCATAACATTATTCTGAGTGCATTAAAGCCAAAACAGTGAATAGATCATTACCCCGACATTGAGCTCTCTTTACTAAGACAGTCTGATCATCTAGACACATGTTGTCGCATTTCACAGACAAAGAACAGATAGCATACTTAGTCCTCAGGGACCTCACTCTACAATAACCGGTGATGATCCTAGACTTCCATGGCAACGGCAAAACCAAACTCTAGCAGAGTATGGAGAAAACATGTGAACATGGCAATACTAGGATGATTGTGTGTGCAAGTGGGTTCAGGCACCTCCATGCAGTAAATCAAAGCTTTAAGGGTGCAAAGATACACTTAGACTGATATGATGTGAATATCAAGAAACCATATTCTGAAATGGTAACAGAGAATGAGACTTGAGAAAATGTGCTCAAGACGTTAATACGAGTAAGGAAACGAGAGGGAAATGCCTGAGCAATATGGCAATAGATCAAGGGACTGGCAATGCTGGGAATAAATGTGCTGGTTGATTGAATAAACATGAATGATGTGCTGAAACTGGTCAAAACTGATCCTAAAACTGGATGGGCAATATGGAAACTGGGGGTGAACAGTACTGGGCTGAAAATGATCCTATCTGATGTCAAAAACTTATCCTATAATCCACACTGGGATTTCCTATACTGAAATGATTGCTGAACTGGTCCTATACTGATACTGATCCTAAGTCTGCTCTGGGACTACCCAAGTGGGTGATGATGATGATGGCGAAGGTGAAAACTGGTAAAACAGTCCTATCTAGTGAAGTTGAAACTGGTGCTGCCTATAAAGTAAATAGGGGGTGAGATATGGCACAGTCGATCTTGTATTGGCATGATATTGATGTGTACCAATAGTGTTAAGAGTAAAGAGGGACGGAAACATCTTCTTCACAGTTAAAGAACTGTGGAATAACTCAAGCAATACTGCAAGTTGACATGCAATCAACTATATGCAATGCAAGATGAATATTGCCATGAAACGATGAATAAACATATGGTGATCCTATAGAAACGATGGATGGATTTATAGAGATTTGCTGATCTGACTAGTCGATTTATTGTTGGTGCATGCGATGAATATGATGTATGATGGATTGACACGTATGAGAATGAATACAAGTGTAGTCTGGTGAACGAGAGTGTACCCACTTGGGTCAAAAAGTACTGAACACTACTGTAATCTACGTTTTTATACTAAGGTCCTGCATATATTAATAGAATTTCAAGTGACTTTTTACTAAGGCTGTAAGGCCTTAGCTGAGTAAAATCCTGAATAAACGTGACCTATATCCATCAGCTGAAGTATACAGTGTTGTTTGAATTGCCATGCTTGGTTAGAAAATGTTCTATAGTGGAGTCCGGCTATCAGGCCAGGTCTTGCTGTTTCGACTGCATGTACTGCAGATTGTAAAGACATGCTAGTGTTGCTGAGGTTGCCCAACGCATCTCTAATGATGTGCCAACTTGGCAAAGTAACAGCTTGAGTCACCGTAGTTCTGGAGTATCCATGATAGGTTGATATCTTTGATGGATGAGTGCGGTGATAAGTGATGTTAATAGGGTCTAGCGATCAATGATGCATAGCGATGCACTTTGATGTGGATGCGGCATTACCATATATGATCAGGGGCCCATCAAAATCGGTGTTAATGTGTCCATAATGCTGTGAAGTGTCAGATTTCAAGATGGGATGGATAACCAATGTGCGAAGACATATTGCCGTGATACAAAAGTGATATTGCCATGTCGGCAATGACTGGTTTGGTGAAAGTCTGTCAGGTGGACTGGGTGTAGGAATTAAGGGTAATTTCGCAAAATTCTGAGCGTACAGAGCCTGGAGGCTCATCAGTGTAGTCTTTACTTCAGGATTGGTAGTAGAAACCTTGATTTCCACCTGCTCAGGACCCATATATGAAACATCATTCTCAAAATGTTCAACAGTAGGCAGTATTTTCTACTTTGTGATGTTGTCTTTAGTCATATCACAGATTTCCAGGGATAAGGAGAATAATTTGCATTGAGACAAAGTAACTGGCACATCCATAGTCCTTTCATAGACATGCCTAGCTACTAGGGCATCTTCTATAAGAGCTTTGGTATGGTAGGCAGGCTCATGTTCCTGATTTTTCTTTCAATAATCAGGTTTAACCCCAATGTTCTGGTCAATAGGTGGTGTAGTGGCTGACATAGGATCCATGAGTTCTTTGGCTGCTTTCTGACTATTCCTAGTGGGTCTACCCATGACTTTAATGGGCTCTTTGGTTGTAGTAGTTGCTTGTGGATTTCCAGTTCATGAAGTTTTTGGGAGATCTTCTATAGTACAGTTAATGGTTCCCCAATTGAAATGTGGTACATGAACTTCTACTTGCTTGAACCAAGTTTTCAAAGTCTCATCTTCTGAGGCTTCAGCACATTGCTGCAAGCTTTGCAGTTCCTTTTTAATAGACCCAGTCTTAGCAATTGAAGCTTCGACTCTTTGTGTGACAGTCATATTGGCTGGTAAGGAGCATTCATCTATGAGCTGCATGTACTGTTCCACATTTTTAACAAACATAAGGGGTTCCCTAATGAACTGCATCATGGTGGTAACAGCACCCAATTGACCTGGGTTTTGTTGATGCCACTCATTAATGTGGTCCAAAAGACAATTGCCTTGTAAACCTTTAGGTAGGTAGGCACCTGTAGGTAGAACAATATGATTCCTAGTGTTCTTTCAGCATTTCCCTTCATGAATGGCAAGATCAATTTTGTCACAAGCATTAATGTAATGCCTGTGTTTGCCACAAAAGCCACAATTCCCATCCCTTGAAGATGGAGAATTGGTGAATAAGGAAGATGAACCATTCATGAAATTATTTCTTTGCTGCTGCCTATCTTGCTTGTCCTGCAATTGTAACTGTGCAAGCTGCATGATCTTTTCCTCAATAACCTGCAAATGCAAGGAAATTTTGGAAGGCTCAGATTTGACTACCACTGGGTCTGGTAACCTTGGCATGTATGCCTGTGGTTGTGCTGTTGGTGTGGAATGTACTATGGGAGGGTTATAAGTCGCATATCCTGCTCCTGGTTGGTATGGCTGAGGTGTACTAGTGTAAAAGCTTTCTCCTCTGTTGGTCCCTTGGAGAACAAATTGTGCAGCCTCATAAATTTTGCTCAGCATGTAAGGATCAGAAGGGAAATGATCAGGGAGTTTAATCTGAAGCCTGTAAATTATTCCTTCCCAGATGTTGTTGGAGAATCCTTTACTGAACAGGTTACTGACTTCTGATCCTGACAACCATTTCTTTGACTCCAGGAACTGTGCTTTAGGGTAAAATTCCCTATAGTATGTTCCTAGGTCTGCTAATGAAGTAATTTCATGGGCATATTTCCCTACTACACATTCAATATCCATCCACTTGTATTTGCAATTAATGTCTGCATCCAGATATTGTTTAATTATCATGCTTTTAAGCTGCTCATAGGTACTAGCCACATCTGTGAATTCATATAGACTTTCCCAAAAGTCTGCAATGGCGACACTAGGGTAATGTGTTAACCATTTCTTTTTCTCCACATTATCTGTGATACTGAAACATGTGAAGAGGGCTTCCAGGTCTTGTATGTAGTGTGCAAGTTCATGGCCTGGGTTGGCTTCATCAAAGATGGTAGATGCACTACACTCTCTGCGGAAAGGCATGTGAGTATTCATGGTGATGGGTTGCGCAGGTTGGTTTCCTGCTTGGACTCCTCTGGCATGTTGTCCTGACATTTTAGTTCACAAACTAACAGCTGGTAATAGAACGATGGGTTGGGATATAAAGGTAGGGGTGTGGGCTGGTTCTTCTCCTTCTAATACAAGAGTAGTGGCTGGTGATGGGGTTTGTTCTGGTGAAGCTTTAATGGATGAAAGTTCACTAGCATCTGTACTCTGTGTAGCAAGGCTAAGGTGTCTTCCAAACTTGTCAAAGTCTAAGGTGCAAGGTTCAAATGGATTGGTATATTTGGAGGCAGGTGTGATATTGCCTATGGTATTATACACAGTGGGTTGTGTGTCAGTGTTGAGATTTTCTTCAGTCAATTGTAGACTGGAGAAAACTTCATTTTCATTGCTTAAGTCGAAGGGCTTGATAGTGGAAATATTGAGATGGTGGTCATAGAAGTCTCCAGGGATACTCATGCTTGGCGAAAGTGATGGCCGCTGCACAGCCGATCATTAGTTTTTTGTTTGTGTAGCTACTTTGCCAATGTCATTCCACTTCTTTTTCTGATGCCCAAAGACATGGTGCGACATGAACACGACGAGGCAGCAAAAAACCAGTTCATTGGTGCTATGCTCGCTACACAGAAATTAAACGAAAGTGCCCTTCTCACTGGCATTCCATATGAGACGGCACGAAAAATCTGGCGGAAGTACAGGGAGCGCAGTTCTGTCAAAAATCTACCCCGTAGTGGACATCCAAAGAAGATTGATGAGCGTACCTCACGTCGTCTTGCTCGTGCAGCTGTAAAAAGCCACCAACTGCCACTCAGAGACCTCAGGAATGAAGTCGGTATTGATGTGAGCGAGAAGGTTATTGCCAAGGCCTTGGATGACCATGGATTGCATCGACGTGTTGCACAGAAACGTCCCTTTCTCTCTGCAAACCAAAAGAAGGTGCAAAAACAATGGGCGAAGGATCACAAGGAGCAGGATTGGAGGAAGGTTGTTAGACCCGAACTCCAGGTAAACCAAACAAGAGTAAACCAAGGGCTGTTTCGTGTTCGAACAGTCACCCAAGGAGTCTCTGTACTGAATGGCTACTAAGAGCGTCGGACTAAGGTTTTAGTCTGAGGCTGAGTCGACTAGCTAAGTTCGGTGTGATTAAACTTTAGCTCGAAGCTGTTACGATTTTCTCACCTATCTTATCTTATCGGCCAGCGCTTATCTATATCTCATCTTATCTCAAGCGCCTATCATCGTAACCACGACTATAACGGACCGCATCAGCATTTGTACTACGGACAACTACGGCTTGCGACCAACGCTCGCCCTTCTCATGTTTTCCTTTGTATTCCACACGACAACCACGGACAATCATTCTATTCATAGCACAGGACTTTTCGTATATAAGTAGCGTAGCTCTCGCTGTATGTTCCCCAGCTTCGAGCTAAAGTTTAATCACACCGAACTTAGCTAGTCGACTCAGCCTCAGACTAAGACCTTAGTCCGATGCTCTTAGTAGCCATTCAGTACAGAGACTCCTTGGGTGACTGTTCGAACACGAAACAGCCCTCGGTTTACTCTTGTTTGGTTTACCTGGAGTTCGGGTCTAACAATTAGCTCGAAGCTTTCCATTCCCTTTCTCCAAGCAGCCACCATTGCTCGTGGAAACCGAATGCCCACCTCGTTCACCAGCCCCGGAATCATCACCGCCTTCTTCCTGACACTCTTTGTCGGGATCCCCGCCCTCTCGTACCTCCTCTATCGGTCCAGGTGGCCGATCGTTTTCTGGTACCACACCCAACGCAACCGACTCCAGCATTGGACGGACCGCACCTTCCGTGCCCCCCGTCTCCCAGCTGTCCCCTTCTACCCATCCCCCTACGGTCTCCAGCGCTATGGCACCACCCAGCCCGACCGATCCGTCACGTCCTTCCCCTCATCGCTCGCATCCGTACAGCATCCCGAAGGTCGGGACACTCCTACGGTCGCTCCGGTCCAAGAAATCGAAGTCGACATTGGCGAGCAAGGACACAGCATCCTTGCTCACGACTCCCCCGTCCCTGGCACCCTCGACCTCCCCGTCCCTGCCGTACTCCCTGCCTCCTCTACCGCCGACACCGCCTCTACCGCACCACTCCCTACCGGAGGAATGGCTAGAGTCCAGGACTCCCTCGATCTATACGAGGTCGCAGCCTCCAGCGGCACCGAACTCCCCCACGACCCCTCCTCGGACAGCGAGAGTGAGCCCTATGTCCCTCAGAGCCCCACTCAGTCCGAGTTCGAGGCCTACATCCGTAACCGCCAGACGTGCCCCGATTCCCCTACCATCCCTGTCGCCATCCTCGATCAAGCAAGGCCGATCACCCTCCACCCCGATACTAACATCTGGGCAGAGGCTAGCAGAGAAAGGGAGAGGATCGCCGAACTCGAGCTCCTCCGACTCCGCGGCGTCGAAGTCGACATCCAAACCGATCCTACCCCTCGTCCATGGCACCTCGAACCCCTCGACTCGCACGACCGAGCCGTTACCATCCAGCGCCTCCATAACCTCGGAATCCACAATCAGCAGCAGTACAACGAGTGGCAGTACCAGCAGCGAGTCGAGCACGACGCCCGCCAAGCTACTAGCGCGCGCCTACCGGGAGAGGATGGCGAAGACCACCGAAGGCGCCTCCACTGGAACCGCCTCCGAAACATCAGTCGCGAGGACGAGGACTGGTACATCCAAGACGAAGAAAGAAGGTGGAGAGAATGTTGGCAGAGGGGCCAGTGGGTCGACACAAGGCTCGGCGCGAACTACGCCCCGCCCCCTCTCTCTACTAACGAGCGGCTTATCTACGGTAACCGCTTCAGTACACAATTTGAGTCCCGACGACGGGAGCATATTCGACAAGGCGCCCGGGATATCACCCATGAGCAGCATAGCGCCATCAGTCAGCGCGCTGTCGCTCGAGGTCCAGCAGATCCGCGATCTGTGGGAACGAGAATACACGCGGATCTTTATAGGTCACTTATCGGCCCTTACGGAGGACCCGACCTTCCTCGCCTCGAAGACGGGGAGATTGATGAGCAGCCTGAGGCCGGAGGATCCGGAGCGGGAGGATATTATTGAGTATTGCGCAATGGAGCGGGCAGTATATGAATTCAATACAAAGCATCCTGATCGTCCCTACGCGGAACCCGAAGACTACCAACCACGAAACCCCCCAAAACCGCTCCCCATGTCCCCGCCACCACGATCCAACGTGCCGAGAAGCCGGAAAGGCAAAAGCCGAATGTTTGCCGGAGCCGGCCCGGAAGACGCAGAAACCTCGAACGCTGGCGGCAACCAACCGCCGCCCATTGTCCCGACCTGGACTGGCTACGATGGAGCCATCAAAGGCTCCCCGCCTCCAGGACGGCACACTAGTCCCCTCGCCCGAGACCCCAACAGCTGGTCGCTCCCTCGAGGGCCAGGAAAGTACCATGATCCCGACGATCCCCTCCCCAATCCTGTCGGACAAATGGCCGAAGACGCTCCATGGATGGGGTGTAAACCGGATCTGATGCGAAAGCCCGCTGTCTTCAAAGGCGAGGCCGACGACATCGACCGCTTCCTCACCCATTGCGAAATGTATTTCCAAATGCACGACCCCTACATGTACGCCAGCCCCTTCCGAGTTGGTTTCGCCGCCTCCTACTTTACCGGAAAAGCAGAAGAGTGGTGGATAATGATCCTCGCGGAGCGACGAAGCCACTCCCGCAACAAGTTCCACCTTCCCAGCTGGGACGACTTCTGCCAAATGATCCGCGACAAGTTCCGCGACCATGCAGTAGAAGAAATCCACCAGCAGAAGATGTACGATCTTCGCCTCGGCAAAGGCCTCGCCGACGACTATTTCCAGGCCGTCGAGAAGGAAGCTAAAAAGGCAGGACTCCGAGGCGACACCGGTGCCCGCGGCCATATGGTCGCAGCCGTCAAAAAGGGAATTCCCGACTCCTACACCAAAATCATTTATGATATTGGAGTCGGCATGCCCGAAACCTATGACGAGTGGAAACAGAGAGTCACAGTCATGAATGAGGCCCGCCAACGCAAGGCCATTGAAGATGGTCTCGGTCGCCCTGGTCCCTTCATCCCCAAGAACAATAACCCGGCCACGAACAAAGCAAGTAGTGGCACGACAAGTTCCTCCGGGGACAAGAAGACTGGTACCGGCATCACCTATGGCGGTCGAGGACAGGCAATGGACATAGACGCGCTCAGGTCAGAAGGAAAGTGTTTCCGATGCAAGCAGAAAGGACATATCAGCAAGAACTGCCCGTTACAAAGCTGGAACAAGGACAAGAAGAAGGAGGAGAACCGGGCGGTAACAACGGAACCCGCCACAGAATCAAAAATTGAAGAGGTAAAAGATGGCGCCGAGAAGTGAAAGGTTCCACTTGCTCGGCGAAGGACTTATCTGGTACGAGGAACAATGTTGCTGGTCGCACTTATGATACATCTGTAGTTACCCCTGTTGTTACAAAAAAAACCACGCATTCAAATATACCCGCTTTAATCGTTCCAAGTCCAGATAAGCAAGAACCTAAGAAAAAATCGACATCCGAGCCCGCTGTGGGGGAGGGGACATGCCAGGTAGCGCTGGAGCCCTCAAAACGAGTATTAGGACTCGGGTCGGAACCAAGTAGACGGGACGCCCTCGGGCCTCTGAAGTCGAAAGGTTCAGAGCCTTCTTTGAAGGCCAAGACACTCCCCGCAAGGACCAATGCGGAGAATCTCAAGTGCCCGCTCAGGGCCAAGTCCACAGAGTCCGACTCTCTGGGGCACGGGGCAGAGAGCCCCAACAAGGTAACCATGGTCGAAGTCCCAGACGAAGAAGACGATACCGCCTTCAAGATCCACCAAGCAAAACAAGCCAAGAACCAGTTGTCGCCGCCACCAGAGGAGACCCAGCCGTCGGCTGAGAAGGTCCCACCGGGATGGATGAAACCGTTCGAAACCGAGTGGACGTGGAGGGCCATCCGAGAGGCCAAAGACGAATCTGCCGCCAGGTCAGTGCTCCTTAACTGGATACACAGAACCAGGGCTGAAGAGGTAGTCGACAATCTCTTGGAAGGGCTCCGACACGCTCAGCGAGCAAGAGCACTGGAATGGCTGGATGAACTCAGGAAGCCTAAACGCTACCTAATTCGCTCCCAGACCACCTCCAAGCGAGATCTTAAAATCCCGCTTAAAGTCGAAACCACCGGTAACCAAACCATCGACGCCACCGCCCTCTTAGACAGTGGATGCACGGGCAGCTCAATTCACAGCGAGTTTGTCAAAACCCACAACATCCCGGTCTATAAAACGGCTAGTCCCATTCCCATCTATAATGCAGACGGTTCACGCAATAAGGCTGGGGAAATCACCGAGTTCGCAGAACTAAGACTCACCATTGGCGACCATAGCGAGAGGATCGACCTCGCTGTCATCAACCTTGGTTCGAAAGAGATTTTCCTCGGTCACGACTGGCTCGTTCGACACAACCCGCTCATTGACTGGAGCACCGGCAGGATCACCTTTGCCAGATGCCAATGCACCAAAAACCCCTTCCCTCTACCAGACTCAGATCCCGAAGACCGGTGGGATGAAGAACTCGAAGAAGGCGACCGCATCCTTGCCGTCGACTTCGAGGAAGCCATTGAAATCCGCGCAGTCCATAAGGCAAACGAACTTGCCGCCAAAGCCAACGAGGGAAAGGAGAAGAAAACCTTTGAGGAGATGGTCCCAGCCGCATATCGCGACTTTGCGGACCTCTTCGAAAAGGAGAACTTCGACGAGCTCCCTATGCGCAAACCCTGGGACCACGCCATCGAACTTGTCCCTAACGCCAAAAACACTCTTGACTGCAAAGTGTATCCCCTAAACCGCACCGAGCAGGAGGAGCTTGACAAGTTCCTTGACGAAAACCTCGCCACTGGTCGAATCCGACCATCCAAGTCCCCCATGGCTTCCCCCTTCTTTTTCGTCAAAAAGAAGGATGGAAAGCTACGCCCTGTTCAGGACTATCGCAAGCTCAACGAAATGACCATCAAGAATCGGTATCCCTTGCCCCTCATCGCCGAGCTCATGGACAAGCTAGGAAGTGCCAAATACTTCACTAAGCTCGACGTGCGATGGGGATACAACAATATTCGCATCAAGAAAGACGATGAGTGGAAGGCTGCGTTCAGAACAAACCATGGCCTGTTCGAACCCACCGTCATGTTCTTTGGTCTTACGAACTCTCCCGCCACGTTCCAGTGGATGATGAATGACATCTTCAAGGACCTCATTGCCTCCGGCAAGGTTACCGTATACCTTGACGACATCCTGATCTTTTCGAAGACTCTAGAAGAGCATCGACAGATCACTCGCAAAGTTCTCGTGCTTCTTAGGAAACACAAGCTATTCCTGAAAGCCGAGAAATGTGAGTTCGAGGTACTGGAAACAGAGTACCTCGGGGTAATAATTAGCGAAGGATCCATCCGCATGGACCAAGTCAAGATCGCTGGAATTACCGAGTGGCCCGTCCCCAACAAAAAGAAAGAACTTCAATCTTTCTTAGGGTTCACCAACTTCTACCGACGTTTCATCAAGGGCTACAGCGAAATAGTACGCCCAATGACGCGCCTTACCGGGAATGAAGCCTGGACCTGGGGAACCGCGCAGCAGGAGGCCTTTGACAAACTTAAAGCCCGCCTTGCCCAGGACGTTATATTAGCAATCCCAACCGAGACCGGGAAGTTCAGAGTGGAAGCAGACGCTAGCGAAGGTGCCATCGGCGCCATCCTATCCCAGGAGCAGGAAGGAAAGTGGAGACCAGTCGCGTTCTTGTCAAAAGCTTTAACAGCCACAGAACGCAACTACGAGATTTATGACAAGGAGCTACTTGCCATAATGCTTGCCCTCGAGGAATGGAGACATTACCTCATGGGGGCAGCTGTCGACATAGAAATCTGGACGGATCACCAGAACCTCCAGTATTTCCGGAAACCTCAGAAACTCAATCGCAGACAAGCGCGATGGGTAACTGAACTTGCCGAATACCATTTCACGTTGCACCACAAACCGGGAACTGCCAACAAGAAAGCAGATCTCCTCTCTCGCCGACCAGACCACGACCAAGGACACGATGATAACAACGAAGTCGTGGTCCTTAAAGCCGAGCACTTCTGAGCCCTCATCATGCCAACCATCGATGAATCCCATGAGCGCATCAAGAGCGCGACTCGTGACCACCAGAAATGGGACCAAGGAATCGCCAAGTCACTCAACCATGAAAAAGGTATTCAAGAGAAGGACGGACTTCTCTACTACGATGACAGGATATATGTGCCCTGCGATCACGCAGTACGAGGAGAAATCATTTCGCACTGCCACGACCATATCACCGCAGGACACCCCGGAGTGGAGAAGACCAAGGAACTCGTCCTTAGAGACTACTGGTGGCCAAAGATCAGGAAGGACGTCCAAACTTACGTCCAAGCCTGTGAAACTTGCGCCCGCACCAAGTCCAGCACTCAAGCAAAACGAGCGCCTCTTCATCCAAACGAAGTCCCCTCCGAACCCTGGACCCACATTTCAGTCGATATGATCACCGGTCTCCCGGAATCCAATGGTCACGATGCGATCCTCGTCATCGTCAATTGTTTTTCCAAAGACATCATTCCAGTCGCCTGCAACATTGAACTTTCGTCAGAAGGATGGGCGAAAATTCTCCGAGACGAAGTATATGCCAAACACAGCATGCCCGTCACCATCATCTCCGACCGAGGACCTCAATTTGTTTCAAAATTCCTCGAAGACCTCTACGGCATGCTCAACATCAAGAGCAATGCCTCCACAGCTTTCCACCCCCAGACTGACGGCCAAACGGAACGCGTCAATCAAGAAATCGAAAAATACCTCCGCCTCGTCATTAATCACCATCAAAATGACTGGGCAGAATGGCTATCGATCTGTGCTTTCCAGCCCAACAATCGTGTACACTCTGCCACAGGCAAGAGTCCATTCCAGGTCCTATACGGACGACACCCCCGAGTCACTCCTGACTCCAGATCTCACGCTCCCCTCCGCACTCCTGCGTCAGAGGCCTTCCACGATCAGATGAAAACCATCCACGCTGAAACAGAGACCGCCCTGATAAAGGCAGCCGAACAAATGAAAATTCAGTACGACAAAAAGAAGAAAGTCGCAATTGAGTACCAGCCTGGCAACAAAGTCTGGCTCGATACGACAAACCTTCATCTCCCCAGACCAAAGAAAAAGCTAGACAACAAATGAGTCGGCCCTTTCCAAATTCTGGAAAAACATGGCGCTTCGGCATACAAACTGAAGCTTCCCCCCGCATGGAGAATATATCCCGTCTTCAACGAGACGCTCCTCACGCCGTACACACCCCCGGCGTTCCCGAACCAACAACAACCGCCACCTCCTCCGCCCGATATCATCATGGGCGAAGAAGAATACGAAGTCGAAGAAATCCTCGACGACAAAACCCGCAAAGTACGAGGAAAGAAGGGGGAAAGGTCCAAAACGGTGACCGATTACCTCGTCAAATGGAAAGGCTACGGTCCCGAAGACAACAAGTGGACCACAGAAAAATACCTCGGCAACGCAAAAGAAGCGATTGCTGAATACTGGGAGAAGAAAGGAGGAATGGCGGTAGACGCAATTGTAATCAACCCCGGCAACGACACGATCATTATCGATGCCCGCTACCAGCAGAAGGACGACGACGACAAAGTAGGACCAGAGGACAACACATGGTATTACCTTATCAAGGTCGCTAGCGCCCAGGCGGAAAAAGGGGGCCAAGAACGCGAATGGCTCGACGAAGAATGGAGACCAGAACCCGAACTCAGGCATCTGGAGGAGCTCATTAAGGATTATTGGTGGGCTAACAAGCAGGACAACGAAGTGGACCCCCCCAACGGAGACGAGTCTTAGGGCAGTCGAGACGCCTGCCTTAACGAGGGGGTAATGTTACGATTTTCCCATTTATCTTATCTTATCGGCCAGCGCTTATCTATATCTTATCTTATCTCAAGCGCCTATCATCATAACCACGACTATAACGGACCGCATCAGCAATTGTACTACGGACAACTACGGCTTGCGACCAACGCTCGCCCTTCTCATGTTTTCCTTTGTATTCCGCACGACAACCACGGACAATCATTCTATTCATAGCACAGGACTTTTCGTATATAAGTAGCGTAGCTCTCGCTGTATGTTCCCCAGCTTCGAGCTAAAGTTTAATCACACCGAACTTAGCTAGTCGACTCAGCCTCAGACTAAGACCTTAGTCCGATGCTCTTAGTAGCCATTCAGTACAGAGACTCCTTGGGTGACTGTTCGAACGCGAAACAGCCCTCGGTTTACTCTTGTTTGGTTTACCCGGAGTTCAGGTCTAACAGAAGCTGGGGAATATACAGCGAGAGCTACGCTACTTATATATGAAAAGTCCTGTGCTATGAATAGAATGATTGTCCATGGTTGTCGTGCGGAATACAAAGGAAAACATGAGAAGGGCGAGCGTTGGTCGCAAGCCGTAGTTGTCCGTAGTACAATTGCTGATGCGGTCCGTTATAGTCGTGGTTATGATGATAGGCGCTTGAGATAAGATAAGATATAGATAAGTGCCGGCCGATAAGATAAGATAAGTGAGAAAATCATAACATTACCCCCTCGTTAAGGCAGGTGTCTCGACTGCCCTAAGACTCGTCTCCGTCGGGGGGGTCCATATCGCTGCCTTGCTTGTTAGCCCACCAATAATCTTTAATGAGCTCCTCCAGATGCCCGAGTTCGGGTTCTGGCCTCCATTCTTCGTCCAGCCATTCATGTCCTTGGCCCCCTTTTTCCGCCTGGGCACTAGCGACCTTGATCAGGTAGTACCATGTGTTGTCTTCTGGTCCTATTTTGTCGTCGTCGTCCTCCTGTTGATAGTGGGCATCGACGATGATTGTATCGTTGCCGGGGTTGATTACGATGGTGTCTACCACCATTCCTCCTTTCTTTTCCCAGTATTCAGCAATCGCTTCTTTTGCGTTGCCGAGGTACCTTTCTGCGGTCCACTTGTTGTCTTCGGGACCGTAGCCTTTCCATTTAACAAGGTAGTCGGTTACTGTTTTGGACCTTTCCCCCTTCTTTCCTCGTACTTTGCGGGTTTTGTCGTCGAGGATTTCTTCGACTTCGTATTCTTCTTCGCCCATGATGATATCGGGTGGAGGGGGTGGTGGTTGCTGTTGGTTTGGGAACGCCGGGGGTGTGTATGGTGTGAGGAGGGTTTCGTTGAAGACGGGATATATTCTCCATGCGGGGGGAAGCTTCAGTTTGTATGCCGAAGCGCCATGTTTTTCCAGAATTTGGAAAGGGCCGACTCATTTGTTGTCTAGCTTTTTCTTTGGTCTGGGGAGGTGAAGATTTGTCGTATCGAGCCAGACCTTAGTTCTGATCTGATACTCAATAGCGGCTCTCTTCTTCTTGTCATATTGGGTCTTCATTTGTTCGGCGGCTTTGATTAGGGCGGCCTCGGTTTCAGCATGGATACTCTTCATTTGGTCATGGAAGGTTTCCGACGCAGGAGTGCGGAGGGTGGCATGCGATCTGGAGTCGGGGGCGACTCGGGGATGACGTCTGTACAGGACTTGGAATGGACTTTTGCCCGTGGCAGAGTGTATGCGATTGTTGTGCTGGAAAGCACAGATCGATAGCCATTCTGCCCAGTCATTTTGATGGTGATTAATGACGAGGCGGAGGTATTTTTCGATTTCTTGGTTGACGCGTTCAGTTTGGCCGTCAGTTTGGGGGTGGAAAGCGGTGGAGGCATTGCTTTTGATGTTAAGCATGCCGTAGAGGTCCTCGAGGAATTTCGAAACGAATTGAGGTCCTCGGTCGGAGATGATGGTGACGGGCATGCTGTGTTTGGCATATACTTCGTCTTGGAGAATTTTCGCCCAACCTTCTGATGAAAGTTCAATGTTGCAGGCGACTGGAATGATGTCTTTGGAGAAGCGATCGACGATGATGAGGATTGCGTCGTGACCGTTGGATTCTGGGAGACCGGTGATCATATCGACTGAGATATGGGTCCAGGGCTCGGAGGGGACTTCGTTTGGATGAAGTGGTGCTCGCTTGGCTTGAGTGCTGGACTTGGTGCGGGCACAAGTTTCGCAGGCTTGGACGTAAGTTTGGACGTCCTTCCTGATCTTTGGCCACCAGTAGTCTCTTAGGACGAGTTCTTTTGTCTTTTCTACTCCAGGGTGTCCTGCAGTGATATGATCGTGGCAACGCGAGATGATCTCTCCCCGCACTGCGTGATCGCAGGGTACGTATATCCTTTCGTCGTAGTATAGAAGACCGTCCTTCTCCTTGATGCCCTTTTCGTGATTGAGCGACTTCGCGATTCCTTGATCCCATTTCTGGTGGTCACGGGTCGCGCTCTTGATGCACTCATGGGATTCGTCGGTGGTGGGCATGATTAATGCCCGGAAATGTTCGGCTTTGAGGACAACGACTTCGTTGTTGTCATCGTGTCCTTGGTCGTGGTCTGCGCGTCGTGACAAGAGGTCTGCTTTCTTGTTTGCTGTCCCTGGCTTGTGATGGAGGGTGAAGTGATATTCGGCAAGTTCAGTTACCCATCGCACTTGTCTGCGATTAAGTTTCTGGGGTTTTTGGAAATACTGGAGGTTCTGGTGGTCCGTCCAGATTTCGATGTTGACTGCTGCACCCATGAGGTAGTGTCTCCATTCCTCGAGGGCGAGCATTATGGCAAGTAGTTCCTTGTCATAAATCTCGTAGTTGCGCTCTGTGGCCGTTAAGGCTTTTGACAAGAACGCGACTGGTCTCCACTTTCCTTCCTGCTCCTGGGATAGGACGGCGCCGATGGCACCTTCGCTAGCGTCTGCTTCCACTCTGAACTTCCCGGTCTCGGTTGGGATTGCTAACACGACGTCCTGGGCAAGACAGGCCTTAAGTTTGTCGAAGGCCTCCTGCTGCGCGGTTCTCCAGGTCCAGGCTTCATTCCCAGTGAGACGTGTCATTGGGCGTACTATTTCGCTGTAGCCCTTGATGAAATGTCGGTAGAAGTTGGTGAACCCTAAGAAAGACTGAAGTTCTTTCTTTTTGTTGGGGACAGGCCACTCGGTGATTCCGGCGATCTTGACCTGGTCCATGCGGATGGATCCTTCGCTAATTATTACCCCGAGATACTCTGTTTCCAGTACCTCGAACTTGCATTTCTCGGCCTTCAGGAATAGCTTGTGTTTCCTAAGGAGTGCGAGAACTTTGCGAGTGATCTGTCGATGCTCTTCTAGAGTCTTCGAAAAGATCAGGATGTCGTCAAGGTATACGGTAACCTTGCCGGAGGCGATAAGGTCCTTGAAGATGTCGTTCATCATCCATTGGAACGTGGCGGGAGAGTTCGTAAGACCAAAGAACATGACGGTGGGTTCGAACAGGCCACGGTTTGTTCTGAACGCAGCCTTCCACTCGTCGTCTTTCTTGATGCGGATATTGTTATATCCCCATCGTACGTCGAGCTTGGTGAAGTATTTGGCACTTCCCAGCTTATCCATAAGCTCGGCGATGAGGGGCAGAGGATAACGATTCTTGATGGTCATTTCGTTAAGTTTGCGATAGTCCTGGACGGGACGTAGCTTTCCGTCCTTTTTCTTGACAAAAAAGAAGGGAGAGGCCATGGGGGACTTGGACGGTCAGATTCGTCTGGTGGCGAGGTTTTCGTCAAGGAACTTGTCGAGCTCCTCCTGCTCGGTGCGGTTTAGGGGATACACCTTGCAGTTGAGAGTGTTTTTGGCGTTAGGAACAAGTTCTATTGCGTGGTCCCAGGGTTTGCGCATAGGGAGTTCATCGAAGTTTTCCTTTTCGAAGAGGTCCGCAAAGTCGCGATATGCGGCTGGGACCATCTCTTCAAAGGTTTTCTTCTCCTTTCCCTCATTGGCTTTGGCAGCGAGCTCGTTCGCTTTATGAACTGTGCGGATTTCAATGGCTTCTTCGAAGTCGACGGCGAGAATGCGGTCGCCTTCTTCGAGTTCTTCATCCCACCGGTCCTCAGGGTCTGAGTCCGGTAGGGGGAAGGGGTTTCTGGCGCATTGGCACCTGGCAAAGGTGATTTTGCTGGTGCTCCAGTCGATAAGCGGGTTGTGTCGGACGAGCCAGTCGTGACCGAGGAAAATTTCTTTCGAACCAAGGTTGACGACGGCGAGGTCGATCCTCTCGCTATGGTCGCCAATGGTAAGCCTCAATTCTGCAAACTCGGTGATTTCCCTGGCCTTGTTATGGGAACCGTCTGCATTATAGATTGGAATGGGGCTAGCAGTTTTGTAGACAGGGATGTTGTGGGTTTTGACAAACTCGCTGTGAATTGAGCTGCCCGTACACCCACTGTCTAGGAGGGCGGTGGCGTTGATGGTTTGATTATCTGCGGTTTCGACTTTAAGTGGGATTTTGAGGTCTCACTTGGAGGTGGTCTGGGAACAGATCAGGTAGCGTCGGGGCTTCCTTAATTCGTCAAGCCATTCTAGCGCATTTGCTCATTGTGCTCGGCGGAGCCCTTCCAAGAGATCGTCGACTACCTCTTCAGCCCTGGTCCTGTGTATCCAATTAAGGAGCACTGACCTGGCGGCAGATTCGTCTTTGGCTTCTCGGATGGCCCTCCATGTCCACTCGGTTTCAAATGGTTTCATCCATCCCGGTGGGACCTTCTCAGCTTTTGGCTGGGTCTCCTCTGGTGGCGGGGACGAGCGAACTTTGGTTTGTTTTGCTTGGTGGAGTCAAAAGGCAGTGTCGTCTTCTTCGTCTGGGACTTCGACCATGGTTACCTTGTGGGGGCTCTCTGCCCTGTGCCCCAGAGAGTCGGACTCTGTGGACTTGGCCCTGAGTGGGCGCTTGAGATTCTCCGCATTGGTCCTTGCAGGGAGTGTCTTGGCCTTCGAGGAAGGTGCTGAATCTTTCGACTTCAGAGGCCCAAGGGCGTCCCGTCTACTCGATTCCGACCCGAGTCCTAGTACTCGTTTTGAAGGCTCCAGCGCTACCTGGCATGTCCCTTCCCCCACAGCAGGCTCAGATGTCGATGGTTTCTTAGGTTCTTGGTTATCTGTACTTGGAACAGTTAAAGCGGGTATATTTGAATGTGCGTTTTTCGTATCAACATAGGGTGTAACTACAGAAGTATCATAAGTTCGACCTGCGATATTGTTCCTCGTACCAGATAAGTCTTCCGCCAAGCAAGTAGAACCTTTTACTTCTCGGCGCCATCTTTTACCTCTTCGACTTTTGATTCCGTGGCGGGTTCCGTCGTTACGGCCCGATTCTCCTCTTTCTTCTTGTCCTTGTTCCAGCTTTGTAACGGGCAATTCTTGCTGATGTGACCTTTTTGCTTGCATCTGAAACACTTCCCTTCTGACCTGAGTGCGTCTATATCCATTGCCTGTCCTTGGCCGCCATAGGTGATGCCGGTACCAGTCTTCTTGTCTGTCGAGGAACTTGTCGTGCCATTACTTGCTTTTTGGGCGTTCGTGGCAGGGTTGTTGTTCTTTGGAACGAAGGGACCAGGGCGGCCAAGACCGTCTTCGATGGTCTTGCGTTGGTGGGCTTTGTTCATGACGGTGACTCGCTGCTTCCACTCGTCATAGGTTTCAGGCATGCCGACTCCAATATCATAAATGATCTTGGTATAGGAGTCGGGGATTCCTTTCTTGATGGCGGCGACCATGTGTCCACGGGCACCGGTGTCACCTCAGAGACCTGCCTTCTTGGCCTCTTTTTCGATGGACTGGAAGTAGTCATCGGCAAGGCCTTTGCCGAGGCGGAGGTCGTACATCTTCTGTTGGTGGATTTCTTCTACCGCATGATCGCGGAACTTGTCGCGGATCATTTGGCAGAAGTCGTCCCAGCTGGGAAGACGAAACTTGTTGCGGGAGTGACTTTTTCTTTCCGCGAGGATCATGATCCACCATTCTTCTGCTTTCCCAGTGAAGTAGGAGGCGGCGAAGCCAACTCGGAAGGGGCTGGCGTACATGTAAGGGTCGTGCATTTGGAAGTACATCTCACAATGGGTGAGGAAGCGGTCGATGTCATTGGCCTCGCCTTTGAAGACGGCAGGCTTTCGCATCAGATCCGGCTTGCACCCCATCCAAGGCGCGTCTTCAGCCATTTGGCCAACAGGGTTGGGGAGCGGGTCATCAGGGTCATGGTACTTTCCTGGCCCTCAAGGGAGGGACCAGCTGTCGGGGTCTCGAGCGAGAGGGCTAGTGTGCCGTCCTGGAGGTGGGGAGCCTTTGATGGCTCCATCGTAGCCAGTCCAGGTGGGGGCAATGGGCGGCTGATTGCCGCCGGCATTCGAGGTTTCCGCGTCCTCCAGTCCGGCTCCTGCGAGCATTCGGCCTTTGCCTTTGCGGCTTCTCGGCACGTGGGATCGTGGTGGCGGGGACAGGGGGAGCGGCTTTGGGGGGTTTCGTGGTTGGTAGTCTTCGGGCTCTGCTTAGGGACGATCAGGATGCTTTATATTAAAATCGTATACGGCCCGCTCTGTTGCGCAATATTCAATAATATCCTCCCACTCCGGATCCGCTGGCCTCAGGCTGTTCATCAATCTCCCCATCTTCGAGGCAAGGAAGGTCGGGTCCTCCGTAAGGGCCGATAAGTGACCTATGAAGATCCGCGTGTATTCACGTTCCCACGGATCGCGGATCTGTTGGACCTCGAGCGATAGCGCGCTGACTGATGGCGCTATACTGCTCGTGGGTGATATCCCGGGCGCCTTGTCGGATATGCTCTTGTCGTCGGGACTCAAATTGTGAACTGAAGCGGTTACCGTAGATAAGCCACTCGTCCTGATCGAGGGGGGGAGGTGCATAGTTTGCGCCAAGTCGGGTGTCGACCCACTGGCCCCTCTGCCAGCGTTCTCTCCACCTCCTTGCCTCGTCTTGGGTGTACCAGTCTTCATCCTCGTGGCTGACGTTCCGGAGGCAGTTCCAATGGAGGCGCCTTCGGTGGTCTTCGTCATCCTCTCCTGGTAGGCGCGCGCTAGTAGCTTGGCGGGCGTTGTGCTCGACTCGCTGTTGGTACTGCCACTGGTCGTACTGCTGCTGATTGTGGATTCCGAGGTTATGGAGGCACTGGATGGTAATGGCTCGCTCGTGCGGCTAAAGGGGTTCGAGGTGCCATGGACGAGGGGTGGGGCCGGTTTGGACGTCGACCTGGACGCCCCAGAGTCGGAGGAGCTCGTCTTCGGCGAGTCTCTCTCTCTCTCTGCTCGCTTCTGCCCAGATGGAGGGTCCGGGCTGGAGGGTGATCAGCCGTGCTTGATCGAGGATGGCGACAGGGATGGTAGGGGAATCGGGGCACGTCTGGCGGTCACGGATGTAGGCCTCAAACTCTGACTGAGTGGGGCTCTGGGGGACGTAGGGCTCGCTCTCGCTGTCCGAGGCGGGGTCGTGGGGGAGTTCGGTGCCGCTCGAGGCTGCAACCTCGTATAGATTGAGGGAGTCTCGGGTTCGAGCCATTCCTCCGGTAGGGAGTGGTGCGGAAGAGGCGGTGTCGGCGGTAGAGGAGGCAGCGAGTACGGTAGGGACGGGGATGTCGAGGGTGCCAGTGACGGGGGAGTCGTGAACAAGGACGCTGTGTCCTTGCTCGCCAATGTCGATTTCGACTTCTTGGACCGGAGCGACCGCAGGAGTTTCCCGACTTTCAGGATGCTGTACAGACGCGAGCGATGAGGGGAAGGACGTGACGGATTGGTCGGGCTGGGTGGTGCCATAGCGCTGTAGACCGTAGGGCGAGGGGTAGAAGGGGACAGCTGGAAGACGGGGGGCACGGAAGGTGCGGTCCGTCCAACGCTGTAGACGGTTTCATTGGGTGTTGTACCAGAAAACAATCGGCCACCTGGACCGATAGATGAGGTACAAGAGGGCGGGGATCCCGACAAAGAGTGTCAGGAAGAAGGCGGAGATGATTCCGGTACTGGTGAACGATGCGGGCATTCAGTTTCAAAAAGCAATGGTGGCTGCTTAGAGAAAGGGAATGGAAAGCTTCGAGCTAATTGTTAGACCTGAACTCCGGGTAAACCAAACAAGAGTAAACCAAGGGCTGTTTCGTGTTCGAACAGTCACCCAAGGAGTCTCTGTACTGAATGGCTACTAAGAGCGTCGGACTAAGGTTTTAGTCTGAGGCTGAGTCGACTAGCTAAGTTCGGTGTGATTAAACTTTAGCTCGAAGCTGGTGAATATACAGCGAGAGCTACGCTACTTATATATGAAAAGTCCTGTGCTATGAATAGAGTGCTTGTCCGTGGTTGTCGTGCAGAATACAAGGGAAAACATGAGAAGGGCGAGCGTTGGTCGCAAGCCGTAGTTGTCCGTAGTACAATTGCTGATGCGGTCCGTTATAGTCGTGGTTACGATGATAGGCGCTTGAGATAAGATAAGATATAGATAAGTGCCGGCCGATAAGATAAGATAAGTGAGAAAATTGTAACAAAGGTGGTTTGGTCAGATGAATGTTACATCCATCTTGATGATAAGATGGGTCGGATTTTTGTGACACGGCGTGCTGATGAAGAGTTGGATGAAGACTGCATAGTGCCAACCTTTAAGCAGTCTCCCATGCGCATGATGGTGTGGGGATGTGTTGCATTGGGGTGGAAGGGGCCATTAGTTGTTCTCGAGTATCCTGGTGGAAAAGGCGGAGGAATGACAGCAGCTCGCTATCAAGAGCAGGTGCTAGAGGGTCAGTTGAAGGTGTTTTGGAAGGATTTGGACAAAGCCCAGCCAGGACTCACCTTCCAGCAAGATGGCGCACCAAGCCATACAGCCAAGACCACCAAATGCTGGCTTGCACGAAATAACATCCCTCTCTTTCCTCATCCACCAAATTCTCCTGATCTTAACCCCATTGAACCAGTCTGGCATGAGCTCAAGAAGCGTCTCCGTGCACTCCCAAGGCATCCGACAAGCACCAAGGCACTGTGGGAAGTGGTTTTGCAGGAGTGGGTCTTGATGCCTTTGAAGGATATTGATAAGCATATTGAAACTATGTCGGATCAAGTCAAGGCTGTTCTCAAGGCAAATGGGGGTCACACGCGGTTTTAGAGAATGAATAGTTGGTACATTTGGAACAATGGTGATGGTAGATAGCACAATTAGAATTTTTTGTAATAAGACCCGAGTACCACGCTGTGCCAAATAAGGCACCGGCCATCACTTTCGCCAACCACGAGTAGAGAGTTCTGTTTCTTCTTGTTCCTTTAGCAGAAGCATAGAGGAAGAGGGGATGGGTGGACTAGGTGGTGGGGTGTTGGCAGGCTTGGATCACAAGTGCTCGGTATCTTTTTGCCACTGTTGGCATTGCAAAGGTCAGATAGTAGTGGTTTTGTAGGGTTTGTTGTGACCAAAGGTCTTTGGAGGAGCAATAGTCAATGGTCATACTTAGGAGATACAGTCAAATTCAACTATTTCTCCCTTATGGTGGGCTCCAAAATGATGAACCTAAAGACTCCTGTGGGCAGAAAACACAAGACCTATAATGGCAAGTGCTATCAAGCAGCTAATCTGAAGGCAGGTTCTAGCAAGTCTAGTCTTGCACCTCCATGCAGTGACTATAGCTTCCTAGGATTGTAGCAAACTTTTGCTATAGTTGTCATGAGTCCCTAATGGTCTAGAGAGGCTCAAGTTCTGTTTGCAAATTTTCCTGGGAGGGAAGCAATGCGTAAATGTGGGTGTATGCTGAGTGGGGGTGACCTGTATATGGCATGAACTTTCTGTTGGTGTCAGAAACCTAGCTATGGTTCCAGTATTGTAACTGTGTTTCTAATGAACTTTGTTAGTAACTCTCTTTACCTTTACTAGTCTTTTTGAACATGACATTTCAAGGTGAGAATGACAAGAAGGATAGCTTTCTTATGCTTAATATTCCTTTCTGCTTTACAGAGCGAAGTAGTAACAAGACTTAGTTGTCTGGTCTCTTAGAACACAGAGACATGATGTTAAATCTTGTTGGTTGTGTGAATATGGGGAATTGGTGAAGTATCTGCCAGTCTATTATTTTCTAGCTATGTTTTGTCCTCTTTTTATACAAAGTTTGCAAACTTTTATCAGTAAGCAAAGTTTCTAAGGCTATAAAACCACAATACATATTGCTGAGCATGTCTAAGGCATTTATAATACTAAAGAACTTTTTAAGTACTTTACTTACAGTGCCACCAAAGTGTGCTGGTGCAGCTGGTTGTTTTGGTCAGAGTTTCTTACATATCCTCGGCTACTGCTCACTAATACTACTTGTTTAAGTATGTGACCATATGGTCCTGTACTTTCATTAGCAATCTGTAGTCATAAACAGCCTATGTGTGGTGAAACCCATGACTCAGCCAGTGCTGCATGCACCTAAGTTCTAGGCCAGTCAGGTGCTTATTCTGTTTATGGATGATTGGTAATCAAAAAGAGACTTGTGGGAATATGGTGCATCAGTTCTGCAGTGTAACTTTGCATACTTTGCAAAGTTCAGAATGAAACAAGTTGGCCCTTGCTTGCAATGTTTGGTTTACTGAAAGTCTGTGGGTGGGACATAATTGATAAATTGAAGGTAGTGTCCATGATTTCTGAGTGCACAGAGCCTGGAGGCTCATCAGCACTGTGGATGGGATGGGATGCCCACACTCACTGTCAGTGAAAGTTAGGCTGTGTTTATGTACAAGTCACCAAGCATCCAATGCCAGCATTTCTACTTCCACAAAAATGCCTGCAACAGAATGGTGGAAAAACATCAAATTCAAGGTGATGTCATTTGGCCACCTGAGATTCTTCAGTTCCTTTGCTAGGATGAGGCATATGGGCAAGTTTTAGTGACCCTGGCTTCAGCAATGACATATGCTCACCTGGCTATCTTCTCCATATAAAATTCCATGTTGTTCTTTTGCTTTGCAGGCATTGCAGTGCCATGACATCATACCTCTCATTCCTGGCTGCTGCGGATTCCTCCAGAGCTTCTCATGGATGTGTCCTGATCACTTCACATTTGCATTTACTTATGGACACACCACCCAGACTGAAATTTATTTCAGTGAGAGAATGAAAACATCAGCACATTGTTCCTCATAAACAACACTTTGAAAAGCTCAGGTTCTCAGCAATATCTCCTAAATCTTAAAATACTGGATTATCAAAATCAACTTTTTCTAGTGATGTTTGGGTCAGGCTTAAAGCCTGCAACCTGGCTCAGCCCAGCCTGACCCAACCCTGAAAAGCCTGGCCTTGCAGGAGGGTTTTGGTGGGCTCAGGGCTCAGACTCACACTTTGTCAAAGCCTGACCTGACCCAGACATCACTAACTTCTTCTGAATCCCTTCAACAGCTGTGCTCCATGATGTATGTGTCTGTCTGACACAGCTTCTCCTAGGTCCAACAGATCTGCATTGTCAAAATCTCTTATGACTTTAACTCTACAAATTTCATGAGGGCATCTTACCCCTTACTTTTTCAACAAATTTCACATCACAGTGCCAAAAGCACCAAGGGAATCATGGCAGTGCTTTCCATTGAACCTGCCTGCTTTATGTTTGTCCTTGGTGACATTTCCATATGCCTAACGTCTTGTACAAGTTGTTACCTCAGTCATTCACCTTCCACAGCAGCAAAGGGAAGAATGTTGAGATTACAAACCCACATCACTCTTACAGCTATAAAGCTTTGCATTCCACCAGCAGCATTTGGCATCTCATTAACATGCTCACAGACATTGATTCCCAAGAATGTCCTCTGAGCAATGTACTGGCCATCAACACTCCTCAAGGGCTCTCTGCTGCTTCATCACCTCTCTCATTCTTAATCATCATTCCAACCCTATCCATTACCCTCGCTCTAAGGCTACACCCCAGTGGAGAACTCTCTTATGTGAAAAGTGTGGAGGATATAGGGGAGACAAATAGAGCTGTTGCAGTAGTATAAGTTGCCTTGCTCGTAGACTTGACATCTTGGGCTGGCTGACTTGTCCTTCCTTTTTCAGTTTGACACATCTCTTCCTCTTACTCTTCCCTTATACACTTCATTTTGCTGCCATTCTCATTTACAGACCAGTATTCCCTTCCAATGCAACACCATGTGGCTCTGGGATCGATGAGCACATGAATTCCATGCTTCTGCCTTTGGGCATCAATGTTCAAGATTAAGATACCAATGTTGAGGTAGCTTGCCTCACCAACAAAAGACCTGTCTCAAATGCTGGCAGAGGGATTGGCATGGATCATATGGGTGTTCGCTGCTAATACCAGTATGTTACTCTCTTCTAAATTTGCTTATTTCTCTCTCTAGTTTTCTTCCACCACTATTCCCCTCCCTACCCCATCTGACATGAAGGACCAAGGCCGACAGCTGACAGATCTGGCTTGTAACATGCTGGGAATTGAGCAATGACAGCTTGGACCACCGCTTGTACACTGAGCATGGCAGTGAGCTCTTCCTATTCTACAGTTGTGCATATCCTGGTCAATCTTGCTCTTGCTCAAGGTTAAGGTCTATAGCTATGATATCTGCCTTCTTCTGATATATTACTTCTTAGATATAGCTAAATACATGAATATGCTATCATCTATGGGCTCTGGTGATGCAAGAGCATGTGTACAGCTACCCCTCACCTGTTATCTGTACCTGTGTCAGAAAATTTGATTTTACCTTCCTTTCCTTCTTTCCCCGAGTGCTGAGCCACTGAGTGAGCCCACAAGCCTTCAGAATCGAACCTATTAAGTGGTCTTATCACTCTTTATACTGATTTACTTCCTAGATACATTTGCATGTTGACAAAACCTCAATTGTCCCCCATGCCCAGCCAATCTGCAAGCAACTCATGTCCTCGCACAATTGTCTACATCTGCATTGACGTATACTGCGACACCGTACAAGTCATGCACTGATCACATATTAACATCCAAAGCTTATACTACTAGAAGATTTCTCTCAATGCCAACTTAATCTTAGCAGATATCAATGAAGCTGATATGGTCATAGAGTGGCACGTTGACAGTGATACATGTGCTGCAAATTGTACAGAAGCTAACATTTTCGTTGACATGTGAGTATTTCAGTTTGTCGCTCTCAAAAAGTGCAGCATATTAATGGTACCCCTTGAAACCCCTATGCCCATCAAACAAAAGGCCTGATCCCAACTATCCAACTAATAGTAACAATAGACCAACAGACCCTATCTTCATTTGGAACACAACAAATTGGAACCATGACCTGCATGAAAATCCTCCCACATTCTACACTTCGCTCATCTTCTCCTCAAATTCTCGCCATGCCATGTCATCTAGGCATTTTAGTCTGGTCTATTACCTGTTTGACAGGTACATTCATAAACTTGTGACCCCTTCCTAATGATACACAATTTACCCAGCATGTCAGTTACAACGCTGAGATATCCCTGTTTGCTCAAGACTCGTTTACTAATGAAATGATTTCCCTTGACCTTAATTCCGTTTCTGCAATTTTGGCATAGGTTTCTTCATCCTTTCCTATTTTACCATCTGACAGGACTTATTGAGGGGTATCAAAAACTCCATTGATGTGAATACTGATAGCCCGATCTACTTGGAAATGGTACAACCTGGACAAAGGATCATTCATGCTCCTTTAACCATCCAGCACATCAACCTGGTTATTGTATATTGTCTCATCATCACTCTCATGCTTTGTGAGTCTTCTTTTCAACACTTCTATAATTGAGCTGCCCTCATAAAGCTCTGACATGTACATAGGGCTCATCACTCTCATGATGTGTCTCATCGTGATCGCAAGTGGTCTTTCACTTCTGACAGAGGAATGAGATCGTCATAATCCCGGTTGGTACTGTGTTTTCCTTCACCCAGCTAAGGACCTCGATGCCTGGAGCTCTGAATGGTTTTGGTACATGGTGCCTCCTGTCTTGCTACACAGTATTTACTCAAAACCAACACATGCAGGCGATGTTCTCGGTATGCCCTACTTCGGCCCAATTTCCATCAGGAGGTTTACCCCTTTTCGATATATAGACTTTGCTGGACTACTACCGTGTCTCGTCCTCCTGTCAATTTCTGTGCGTGCGGTGTCTCACTCTGATCAAATACTTACTCTTCATGCAATAGGCCGTGGCCATGGTGGGGATCTACTTATTTGCCAACCCAGATGATCCGTCTCGTAGGCCATTCACTTGGAGAGAATTAGGTACCTTTTTCCGACAATGTTCTGAGGAAACGCTGTTGAATGTGTTCAAAGGATTCATGCTGCGTGATAGTACCCAGCGCGACTAAGCAGCGCTCCAAGTTCCAAGCATTCACAAAGTTGAAACCCCGAAACATCAGACGAATCATAATTATGTACCGGTCTGATAGCTTCAACTTGTCCTCTATGAATCTCGATTGCTCCCCACGCCAAAGCGCATGAAATTACTGAGCGAATGGATAGTCGGTGTACCCTACACCACTAGCATCTCCAGCAACGTAAAATGTAGAGCGATCATATTTCGAAAGCGGAATATTCTTCTTCAACTTAGTGGGAAGGTCGGGCTAAGACAATACAATGAGCTCGTTATCCTCAGTCAATCTAAAAAGGCCTACGTTGGAGATGTACTATCTGCCATAAGCAATAAGATCTCCCTTTTCGTCAGCAGTCTCCATTCCGGATTCCCTAGTATATCCGCCCGCAGAAATCAGCGGCTTAGGTTCCCAAATCTTCCTAATGAAGTCATTAGTTTCGTACTCTTTGATATCTTCCGGGGCCAAATCATTGAGACCGTCCACACGGGCCTCCACAACATGGATGTATGCAAAGTCAGGATACAGCTCCTTCACCTGTGTAGCCAAGTACGAAAAGGTCGATATAGGATCCTCCATCCTCATTCCTACGAAAGATAATTCCATGAGTATCGCACGCTAATACAACCAACATTCGACACACCTGCTCTGCGATTCCATGGACTTATTCTGAGACCTACCCTATCCGCTCCCACCTCTTTGACCACCCGTTCAATGACTTCCAACGGGAACCTCGCCCGCTTCTGAACGTTTCCGCCATACTCATCATTCCTAACGTTACTCGCGCTCTGCAAAAACTGGTCCACAAGGTGCCCATTGGCCCCATGAATTTCGACACCATCGAATCCAGCGTTGTGCACCGCATTGGCCGCTGCAATGCCAAAGAGTTCAATATATTCGTCGATCTCCTCTTTCGTCATCTCGCGGGGGATAGGCGCGCCAGGTGTATGAGCCAATGCCGAAGCCCCTGCATGCGAGAACGTAGAATCACGAGACTTGAGATAATCCTGCGATGCTTGACGTCCCATAGCGAAGATTTGCATATAGATATAGCTTCCCTGGGCATGTCAGCGATCTACGCAACATAAAGCTAGTCAGTGGGATGCCCTGGCTGAACAGAAATAATCCACCTCTGTCCACGCAGAGATCTGCTCTTCAGTCCATATCTCCGGTAATGCAGGAATCCCTGAGGCTTTCGGTGCAATCGTCGTCCCCTCAGTGATGAGAAGCGTGCCCGGCACCTTGGCGCGTTGGACATAGTAATCCTTCATCAAGGGTAGTAAAGGGGAGAGTGTCACTGGATTTACACGAAATCGCCCCATAGGAGCCAGGACGACTCGGTGAGAGAGGGAGAGACGTCCAACAGTGATAGGCTGGAATAGTTTACTTGTAGATACCATGCATGTTGGGTCGATGATTACGCCATTGACCCCTCGTATGCATCACCCTAATCTTTCCGGCTTCTGTACAATGTCCTAAAAACGACCGGAGGAAAAAGAGAAATATGGGGAAGTTTACGATCATCAAAGGCAGTAACAATGTGTATTCAGCAACTTACCTTGAGAAAACAGGATAAGAATTGAATCCGAACCGCGACTTCCGGTTTCAATGGTTAACACAAGATCACGCCCGCGGCAGTTATTCAGATAGGAAACTGGATTGATTGAATAGGATCTTTCATTCCTAGATCAACATACATTTGGCGCGAGTGCCGGAATCACTAAGTGCGGACTCCTAGAAGTAGCAATGATACCTAGGATCTCTAGGGCCTTTCCAGTCCACTAAGCGAATAAATTACATCAGTCCACGCCCGAAAGGAAGATCGAATGAACTCACCACACCGCCAACAATCCAATAAGTGTTCGGGGTCACTAACCAATTATCAACGAAGGGTAAGAAACAGAAGAGAAACGGCACCAACTATTTCCTCTTTATCCTCACCAGCTCCTCGTAGTTCTCGCCCCAAAACGCGCGCTCCCAATCTGGCTCATACACATCAGCCTCGTTCCCGTATGTTCCACCTCCAGCGGTGATTTTCCTCAATGGGTCCATACTTCGCGACAGGTCTCGATACCCTTTTTCTTGCTCAGCAGGAGACGCCGAGTAGTCCCACACCTGTCCAAAGGTTACCTGGATGGGCAATGTCAGTGGTATGAATATAGCACGAATACGAGCATACTTACGTCCCATATACTCTTCCTCCATGCGTCAGTCACACTCGTCTTACCATCTCCGGGAAATGCATACGGAGTATTTGCGAAGATGAACGACGCCGGGAGCGTATTTATGAGCTGCATTAAGGTGCTCAGCAACTCCTTCGGTGATTCGGAGAATGTCTCTGCGGGAATGAGCCGAGACGCTGGGAAGACGGGAATGCATTTTGGCTGTTCGAATCAATCAGTCAAGTGGCGGAAAGAGGAGGAGAACACCGGACCAAGCCAACAGACGAGAGGTGAAGATAATTCTCATGGAATTCTCCATATGAGTGACTCGTCGACACTTGCAGCTCAATATCCAGCTCATCTTTGAGGAATGTCTTGAGCGGTGCCATGTAGATAAATGCTTCGTCCTCCATAGTCTCGAGTTTACTCAGGTGGAAGATCCCGGCAGTCTACCTCAGTGTCAGTGGCTAGTAGAGCTTAAAATAGACGCAGAAGATAGCATACATATATGTACCCACTCCAACCTAAATGAAACATTTATGAGAGAGTAAATACGCGCGATCAAAAAGAATTTACCGTCACTGGCCCACCCGACCGAGTAAGGAATGACGAACTCCAAAAACCTCTCAATAGGTGTCGTAGGCCTGAATGTCGCCGAGACACTGTTGGCCAAATCGGTGAAAGGAAGGGGCACGAAAGAAAACAGCGTACGTGACGAGTTCCGCTCGTGGTAGCGCTTGTGTAGTGACCTGCATGACTACACCGAAGGTTCCGCCTCCCCCTCCGCGTAGAGCAAAGAACAGGTCGGGATTCTGACACTCGTTGGCAACGAGGAGGTCACCGGTGGGTACAACGATCTCATATTCGAGCTGCACAGGGGAGTATTAGCGGCCGTTAAGTGGATATGTGAGCAATACTGACGACCCGGTCAACTGCTAGTCCGAATATGTTCGAAAGTGGGCTAGATAGTAGGACGTGAGCAAGTTTAACGGAGTGACATGTCTGATCAGACCTGTGTCCCCCGCCCTAGAAAGAAATTAGCATGGTCGACGTCAAACCAAGAAGTAAACGAACCTGTAGATAGCCTCCTCCAACACCGACTGTCGCATCAGATCCACCGGGTATCGTTACATTGTTCTCATTTGCAAACTGCAATATATCAGAAAATTGTGCTCCGCTCTGCAGTAGACTGAGTTACGCAAACTCAAGAGTTAATCAACAGCTTACCCCGAAAGTCACAGCGGGAGCCTGGTCCGCCGTTTTTTCACATCCTTGCGGAATGAAGGCCTTGTTGTAATAGATCTACTCGAAGTAATCAACGTCTATGTTCCTGAGTAGGACAGAGACTGACCGATTTCAGGTAGTGTGTCTATGAGTAAGAATGAGACTTTTAATCGGTATCGACTAAAAATGGAGAACGTACCCAGACGCCCAGTGTTCCTGGTCCACTACTCCGACCCATGTAATCGTGCTGGGGAAAAATCAGCCTAGGCTGAGCTCCATAGCGTCAAATTGACGGACCCCAGTATTCTTGACGACTACAGGAACACCTGTATGCCTCGAGAACTCAAAAGCAGCTACAACGTCCGTATGGTCGACCACATCAATCTAGTTGTCGTTCCAGCAGGTGCGTAAAAGGCACAACAATGACGCACATAGTAAGACGGAACCGCGCCTTGTCTACAGTCTCCGTCCCTTGCTGCTGCATTCATCCAGTTCAAAGCACATTCCTCTGCAGTCGCTTGGCATGTCTCCCATTCCGTCTGTAGGTTTGGTAAGCATACTCGATACTTTTGGGAAAAGATGATGACACTCACGTTGATGTATGCGCCAAAGTGGCCGGAACGTTTGGCTGCAACTAGCTTAGTATGCGGAGGGAAGCAGAAATAAAAAAACATACCAGGGTCAAGGTACTCGTTTATCACCCCACTACAAACTCCCTCGTCCAACGACCCACTGAAACAGGACCTTGCATACGGTGTGGCGCTTCGAAGACGGCCTCCAATCGTAGCATTCAACGAGGACCAAGCACGTGTTGATATCGGAGCGTCTATGAATGACATGAGCAGGTTTAACGGCAGAGACTACGACTGCCCTGACCTGGTTGCAGCCTGGATGGACCGTAACTGAGGTCAAAAGGCGATTCTTGGAAGCGGAACTGGTCGCTACCATCGACGAACAAAACTTCTGTCAGCGCCAACAGTAACGGTAGCCCTAACATTGCGTCAATGATACGAATGAAAAGAGAAGTGCCAATCCTTACATAGGTCACAGATTTGAGTGCGCCGAGTATCCTTCGCCGCCGCCGTGCCGCAGATGCTGTCAGCCGCTGCTAACATCGGGTAACATAGCGAGCCGGATTGATAAGGCGTCTTTGGAGATATATGTAACGAAATTTCTGCAGAAGAATGTTTTAGGTCGCAGTACATTCTTGTTATCGGAAGAGCTCACTATTGACCGCTCACGAGTTGTTTCGTTGACACCACGACATCGGCTACTGATAGATAAGAGGAAATTATGAGAAAGAAATAAGATCGTGTCCGTTGCGGAGAAGATGCCACCATGGGGGTGGTGGTGGTGGTACGAAGCAAAGGAGAAATATAGGGCGTGGGAACTCAATATGCTCGATCACGTGTTGTTACGCGACACCCTGTCAATTTCAATTTCTGATTGTTTTCTCTGAAGTTCGCTATCCTCAGGGATCTAAGCTACATAGCGCGCGCAATCCCGCATAAAATTTGACGACTTCGATTAATCAGGCTCGTGTATGCAAATCCCGACACGATCGACTTTTGATCGATGTTATTTGCTCATTAAAGAGGACAAGCTGGGATTGTCGGTGAAAATCAAACAACTGATCCGCTCCAAATGTGACACACGAGATAAAATCGATGGAATTCTCGAATTTCAGGTAAATCAGATCAAACAACTTAATAATATTTGGAGCGGCAACACATAAATATCTCAAAATACGTTCAGACAACATGGTAGCTATAGCAGTTGAGTACTTAAACCCGCATGGATAAAATGATCATCAATCAGGGCACCTACATATACAATCTATACAAGTCCCGAAAACTGACATCGACGCGTGATCGTGTCTGAATTCTGAACCTTCCATCTCGGTCGAAGCCTAACGAGAATCTTGATCATCACCACCACCACCACCACCACCACCCATGTCTGGTCGCATCGTCACCCTCTCCGAAGTGCTCCAAACCACGCGTGAGACCGTCAGAACCCTCTCAACTCTCGGCTTCAAAAGCTGCCTAGTCGGGAGTGTGGCATGTTCCTGTTATGGCATGAGCCGTTCCCCCAATGTACGTCGCCTCTTCTTATCGGATACATCAATCAGATGGCATTATCAGGACATCGACATGGTCGTCCTGGGATGCAGGCTCACCCAGGAAGAGCTCAAGCGCCGCGTCGTAGCCGCAAACACCAGCTTCTACCTGATCGCATCCAAGGATCCCTTTGCGACGTACAAGGTCCTCTGGTACCGCCTCCCGGGATACAGGCGCAGCTGCAAAGTCGACCTCCTCTTCCCAGGGATAATGAACATCCCACCAGTCCCACCCGAGAGCATTGTACACCGTCGACACCCGTCCGACTACGAGACCCTTCCCCTCATGCCCTTCATTCCGCTCCTCCTTCTCAAGCTCCAAGCGTGGATGGACCACGGAGAGTCGACAAAGTACTACATGCAGGCGAAGCAGCCGACAGACGTCAGGGACATCACTGAACTGCTCAATATCTTCGTAACGGCGGGGAATTTAGGGGAGCTGGGAAGTTGGATACCGGAGTCTTTCTTGAAAGCGGGGCGCAGCCGCCGGAGGGAGTTCGTCAGACTGTATCCCCACACTGCGAAGCACTGGGGCAGGATTAAACAGAGACACGCGCTAAACGAGCGAAAGTAAACGCACGTAGAGATTTTGTCGAAGAGCCTTCCCACATTTCCAGATATTCCTCGTAGTTAACGAAATGATTGTTGAATATAAACTCGTTACGTTCCCCCAGTCGTAACAGCTTCGTCCTCCAGATTCCAACATGAGTTTGATTCCCGACTTAAAGAGGTGCTAACTCGAATTTTGCCCGAGATTTGAGGGATCCTTGACCTATTCAAAGGACTGGAAAGCCTTCGACGGTGTTGAACTCACCAAAGGGCCGACACCAAGGAACGCTCGACTGAATGCGAAGATTATATCGCATATCTTGTTTCATTACACGAGCATAGGAAAGAAGGTACCATCTGTGGGTGGAGGAGTGCGAGCTTAAGGCGGGGGTGTAGGAGAATTTGTTTGCTGTATCATACTGAAACTATTAGATTGGTAGGGCACTTGAAGTGAGAGACGTACCAAAGATATTGAAGTGCTTGAGCGCCTTCATCAGCACTACTGGCGTCTTCAGATTCCTGGTGGCTTAGCCAAACCGTCGATACTTGGTGCACGGGTCCTGATAGACCCCAGCATTAATCGCATTCAGACTTGGTATATCTTGACGTTTGGTCGGTTACTATGATCAGCTTTCTGGTTTACTGTCGCCTGACTATCTCAGCGGTCAATAACCGATATATTTCGCCATTGAGATGCAGCCGCCGATACTATCAGCATGCGAGATCTTTTTATTACACCATCGACGAACACTACACAGTCACATATTAACAATGATGAAACGAAGTCGTAGGAATTGAACTTACTTATCATGAAGAAAACTTGTTACCGTCTCATATATACCGGAATAACTGTAGTCTTCAGTCATATTGACGAGTTCAAGAAAGTGTCTACACTTACTTTATCAATTCCTGCATCACTCGCCATCATGCCTTCACCGCTATGGCTGACTCCGGGTACCCAATCAATGGTAGTGAGACCGGGTATACCACCCATATCTTCAAGCATCGCGACAAAATTTCGTCCTCTTTCTAGATGGTTCCGTCCTTGAGTCTGCAGTCAATCAATCAATTTTCAGACAAAGAGACTTAGAAGAATACGTTTACTCGCCTGCGCTTGAGCTCGAGTATCTCCATTCCCTTCATCTTTCTAAAAGAATGTCTCAGAGGAATCTTCGAGATGGAAATTGGGAGACGCACCAATCCCCAAGCATAATGAAGCGTCCGACTAAGGTATCTCTTGACGATACCCTCTCTTCCAAGAGTACGAGCATCCTTGCTCGCATATGCGGGGAAATTCGATCCCAACCCGTACTTGAAGGCATCTACGCCTTCACATCCGTCGATTGGAACCAGGCGATTCGGCGTTAACCAACAAAGTGATCCGGGATTAGCTGTATGCAAACAAGTTAGCTCCTTCTGTCATAACGCCGATAAATGAAGAATCACCGATCCAGAAATGCAACTTGTCGTCGTCGTCGCCGGTTGATGGTCTCAGAATTGCGTAACGCTGGGCCATTTGGCCACCAGCAGAGTGACCACCGATGATGAGGATCTACAACTAAGTAATGGAATTCCTCTGATAAACAAAGTCGTCACCTTTAGATTTGGATACAGCTTTCTGTCCATGTAATGCGCGACGAGCGCATCAAGGACGTCGAAACTGCTAACTCCGGTAACAGAGTCGGGGCCGACATTGCGGCTTCCGCCAATCCAATTCGTTTTCCCCCATAAGAGCTGTCCATCCTGCGCTGCGCCCGCACTGAGATCAACCTCCGTGAGGAAGCTTGGAGACATAATGGATATCTCGCTACGTATAATAGCATGGTCATTATACATTGCCTTGGTAAGTGCATTGTTCGCTGCATTCCAATCTGTGTAAGGGATATGAGAAGAATAATACAGTCTGTTAGTTGTAGGTACGCGCCAGACCAGCAAGCCCGTTGCTATGTGATGACATTAGTGGAATAGCGGTCTCTGGTTCAAAAATATGACTCGCCTTGCCCTGTAAGATAATGATGGCCCTTTTAAGCTTCGTCGTGTCTAGACTGGCGGTTCGATAAACAGGCTATGTATCTATGAGAAAAGAATAAGTGAAACGCCAGGAAAAACTCGCCAGATATGCTCCTTTGTCGTTATTGACAACCCATTTAGGGTATAGAGTAGCACCAACGATATCTGGGAGGGATTTCCAGCCCTCCTCACCGGATCCATCGACTGTCGGGTATGGGCAATACTGTTGGGTGATGGTAAAAGGCATGACATACTGAATGATGGTCGGTGCTAGTGATAAGGTTCGGCGCGGGGTTTGCCGATCCTGCATCGTCCCCTCCGTGATGCAAAGCGGCAAAGGAAATAACGGATCTATGTGTTCGACTCCTTCAAGCGGCGCCTATTTACCATCATTACAGATGGCATACATACTTCTTTCTCCTGTTCGTGCCATTCCCATGGAGCTAGCATTACTTGACAAGATCGTTGGCTCTCAAGGCGCTTCATATACAAGACCCGGATTGGAAACACAGCTGTTCAAAGGTCGGCACCGAATTATTGAGCTTGTGATTGTTCACCAGTGCACTTGTAGTTACAATTGAAGCGACTTTGTGAAGATAATTACGTCGGGAACTGATGACTGGGCTCTCTTACGCCTTCCTATCAAATCAGAAGGCAAGCCGAGATAGAGTCCTTCACAAGGCGGCATTATGGAAACAAGCCAGTATAGAACTCGCCGCCAACCGGCGAAGGTGCGTGACGCTTAGATCGTGTGAGAATTCCGATCAAGAGAAACGTCCATTTCATTTTCAGCCTGCCTTCTAGCGTTTTGATACGCTACGAGCCCATCTCTATTCGTCGTCCACACCACCATCGCCACCTTGATGCGCTACCCGTCTTCCATACCGATGTCCACAATCGATACCAAGAGTGGCGAAGGAGAAATCAAGACGTCGAGGGATGCAGGGATGGACGTCGAAATGTTGGCAGGAGCCATCCCGCCCAGGCTCCTACCAGAGCTTGGCGCTCGACACTGAGTCATATACGCATTGTATTCTACGAGCGCATCTCTCTCCGGTTTATGATAAACGCTCTATCTCTCGTCCATTTCTCCCGCCAATTCATTGTGCATATTCCCCTCGCGCTTCTCATACCACACGGTTCAACGATGGCCGCTCTCTTTGCCTTCTTGACTCGTGTACATGGACTAAAAATCCATCGTCCTTGCTTCAGCGTTCCCATCGACAACACTGTGTAACATTGGAGTACCTACGGATGCTTTTACACGACCTGAAAACGTCTCTTCGATATGTGACTCTAAAAGCCATCTCGAGGTGCAGGTCTGGCTCATTTTGTGTTCCCGCGCTAGGATCATCTGCAATATCAGTATTCTCGATGTATATCACGGCATCTCAGCCGGTATTTCGCATCTCAATCGGTCTCACATTCACACCGTAGGCCACGTGAGAGTACAATCCCACAATCCCCGTCGTACCGGAAGCATGCAACGAAGTTGTGCAGTGTCTTCCATTGAACACGTCTGGTCATCACGCTGTGAGACCTTCCCGATACCCTGTGTCATTTGACGATAAGATTATTTCCACCCGAACAAAAGATACTTCGGCAGTAGCGAATGAAGCGCTATTTCATTACAGCTTCCTGCGTGACGTGAACCTATAAAGCCTTTCTTTTGACCAGTAATCTTCTTCAATCTCCCCAGCTCATTAGCTGCTCCGAACCATGTCCTCCGAGGAAACGACTAGCCCTGGAAGCCCATCAAGGGTTACATGTTGTTTTGCCACCACTCTCGCATTCCTGATCATTGTTCCAACCTCTTACCTTACTCTCATTCTCAGTCATAACGCAGGTGGCGAGCTTGTGTATGATATCCCGATTCCTGACTGGAAAGATCTGAATAGGACCGTAAGACTTATGGGCGTAATAGCGTCCAAAAAATCGGGTGGACACAAGTGCCATTTTTTGGAACGCAAGTTAGGGATGGGGACGCAAGTTTACAACTACTTCCCTTGCATTATCTCACAAGTTAGGTATCATATTACGCAACAGAGGGGATCATAGTTTTAGAATTTGAAGGATTTCGAATTCCGTGATTTATCACCTGACTTGCATGTCTAATCATGATTCGTGCCCAACTCCTTCCACTTAGTATTTCTTGTCACCATTTCACCATACTGATTTCACTCTTCGTGATTCGGTCTCTATGCTTCAGTACCCCCAGGGCTATGTTCAAGCGTTCGGAAGTCTGCCTAGATCTGGTACGAGTTATTTCCAATCCGGCTTTCCTTTCGACGTCTTCCAGGCTCTACATTCAAATGTTATCACTCTGGAGTCTGCCAGCTCATCATTAGTAAAGTGTGAATAATTGAGCTCAGTAAGAAGTATGCAGAATAAAATTCCGAAGAGTTCAAGGGCTCACCATAAGCCCCAAATGTTCGCATTGATAAGAAATGTACGGGCAGTGGTGCATAGCTAGTCAGCTCAGGCTGAGGCACCGGAATTTCGAATAATAGACTTCCCGTACGGATGATAAGTAGCTAATGTCTTCAAATTTCAAAACAATAGCCAACAGTAAACTTGTGTAATATGATTATTAACTTGCGAGAGGATGCAGGGGAAATCATCAAACTTGCGACTCTATAAGTAACTTGTGTCCCGAAAAAGTACACTTGTGTCCACCCGATTTATTGGGCGCTATTACGCCCATAAAGACTCCTTGCTACTTCCCTGATAGGCGAGGCTCGCTCATAGGAACGGAAGATCTTCCTCGAAGCCGACTTGCTCTCAGCTGATGTTCCTGAAGGCATCATGCTTGTGGGATGGAACTTCGCTGGCGATACCTGCGAACTTGATTGCCCAGAATTTAACATTTTCTTTGATCCGTGAGTTATTTCGTCTATAATTCTTAGGCAATATCCCATGTAATTATTTATTTCGGAGAAATTTATCTCCGTCAGATGACAGACGTGACGATGGTCCCTCCGATAACGACGCACCTACAGACCCCACGTTCGTATGGAACAAGACCTTTGGGCCTTCGTTGATTGATTCGAAATATGGCCGGCTGCGCAGCACTGCCTTGTTCCGCACGAAGCATATCATCAAACCAATATACTATTTTCTTGAATTTAATAGCAAGCCGATCAGCCCCGGGACTTTAGCCTTCTACTCTTTTGATCAGTACTTTGCTTTAGTGTACGCATTTGCTCAAGAGGCATCAACAAACAAGTCTGTCTCCCTGGTCCTTCTTTCAGCCACTCGATTCATTGCGTAAGATTTCTATCCCCTACCATATGGCCATCAGACAGAATTTCTTTCAGCGACCTTAAGGTTACAGCTGACAACAGTGACTATACCGCCTCGGACCCAGAGATAACATATGGACAAGAACTTATCGAAGTATATCTAGACCTCCAACGCAGCACCCTTATAATCGCGTACTGTCTAGTCATCACCGTCACATTCTGTTCAGTCTTCCTCTTATACTCCATGGATTTCCTGAACTCATGCACTTTCTTTAAATGGATAGGGATGGTCACTCTCATGATTTGTCTCATAATGATCACAACCATGGTCTTCGGCTACCGACAACGGAACGAGATCGTTGTAGTACCAATCGGGACTGTGTTCGCCTTTACCCAACTACGGTCTACCATGCCGCATGCTCCCGAAGGATTTGGTAGGTCGTTCCTCTTCGTCTACTGGGCCGACGGCGTTAACTCAAGCACCAACTTCCCCAGGCGGTATCCTTGGTACATCGTGCTTCATGTTTGGCGGCCATCACCCAATTTAACTCTTTCCAACACAGATTTTATTGGACTACTGCCATGCCTCGTCCTTCTGTCGATCTGCGTACGTGCATTGCAGTCCTCTCATCCAGATATTTATTTCCATATGATAGGCCGTGACAATAGTTGGCATTTATTTATTCACAGACCCACATGATCCATCTCGTAAAGCCTTCACTTGGGACGAATTAGGTGCGCCTTAATCAACAGTCTGATAGAACGAATACTTAGCGAGATTGCAGTGAACGCGTTGCGTTTGTTTATTGGGCGCATTTGGAACACCACCAAAAGATGGGCAAACCGCGCTCGATTTTGTATACTGACAACAAGACGGAATATCTCTAACGTCTCTAACGTTGTTGAGATTCCTTTGGCTAATCTTGATCGTGAAAATCGGGTTTGATGTTAAGCGATCAACGAGGGAGAGTAACACCAGAAAACAACTGCTCCCGCTAATTCTGGGTTCGTTAAAGGAAAGAATGGGTCGAGGGTCATTAGTAGCATGGTGTCATCGACAATAAACAAATCGGCGGGAAAGTAGACGAGAGATGGTTTCTGGAGGGTGGATGGAAGGGGTACAAGTGATTTCAGAGGTACTAGAACAACCTCAAACAAAGCGAGACCGACCAACAACTCCTCGAATGATAGGTACCTAGGTACATAATTATAATACCAATAAATATGAGGAATAACGTAAGGGAGAGAGGTAGGAGACTTGCACCGTACAGTAAATACATCTATTCGCTTCACCAATACCTCCGCCTACCCATAGCAGCGAATCCTGCCCGCCTCTGAGCACCCTCAACCTTATACTCCAAATCCCTTGAAACTAGCTCTGCCCAAACACCCTTCTTCCTCGCAGCCTCCTCCAGTTCCTTCGCACCCACATTCTCGTACTCATGCACCCGGACATTCCGACCTCTCCCCGTCTTATACGTCCCCCTCTCCCCGGGATAAGACAACCTCCTCAAAGAGGGGAACGAATTTTCCCGGTTGAGCGCCCCGGCCAAAGCCTTACGCGTCATCCCCCCGGTATCGGTGTCTCCATCGAGATTGATCGACTGGAGGCGAGGCGCATTGGAGAGTTCGCCCAGGATGAAATCTTTGGAGGGGTGGTTGCAACCTCCGATATGGATAGACTCGATTGAGGGTAGGACATGTCGGAGGACTGCGTCGATCTGAGCATCGAGGAACGGTCAGCATATACAAGAGAAAGATAATATGGGGAATGACTGTACCTCTTTGATTCCCATCGTCCAGGCCTCGAAGCTCTTGAGGCTGTTGGCCGATCCGGCAAACACGGGAGCCAATTTTTCGAAATTGGACATGCACCGCTCAAAGGTGACGGATTCTAGTGCACATGCCGCAGGAGGGATCCCTGAGCAATCTTTCCCGCCGTTCGTATCCCCAGCGAGATACAACTAGTTGACGACCCTGAGTACACGTTCCAAGAACATAATGATATATGATGACACTCACAGTCCGCAGGTTGGGCCAAGACGACACCAATTTCATCAAACTATACTGGCCAAATTCCGTGCGCGCAGATGTCGTAGCATTATGAGAAAAATTCTCAAGATTCTTCAGCGAGCACAATGCAGTCATGAGCTTCTCTCCAAGACAATCCGAATATGTGTCAAGGTGGCCAGACTGAAACGACGCGTCAAACACTAGCTAATATGATCAAATAGATCGCACTCACGAAGTTGAGATTCAGGGTAATGAGATTAGGCGTCCTGCAGGAGAGATTGAGTGAAATTTCGACACGCAGCAAAGCAGAAACTTGCTGTTTTAGTAGTTCGGCGATTAGCTCACCTCGTTCACTCTTCTCATGATAGTCAGCCGTCGAAAATGTGATCGTCTAAACATGCGTCAGTAAGAGGCAACCCAATGGAATAGCGCGCACCAAGTCCTTGACATCCTTCCCGGTACCCCTCCCAATAAGGGTCGTGGTCAGCTTCTTGATCTCTCCTTGGTTGCTGACCATGAACGAGGTTTCGGTGCCGCCGCTCTTCGTATCGACCTTGGGCATAGTTTCTTGCACGGGTTGGATGTTGAGGTGGTGATGGTGGTGTGGAAGAAAGACGGAAAGGGGCCCACAGCCTATCAACAGGTCACAAAACAAATCTAAAATTCAAGTCCGCGACGCGTCTGGTACACGTGATGATCGGTCTCACGCCATCCAAGCGTCGCGATCCTTCGATAATCGGACCGTATTGAATATACTCGCCTGTTTCCACAGGGCTTTGAGGGAACCTATAGCTAGTAGCGTATCGGCATCATAAATGGGCCTTCTGAAATGTTTGTCAACCTCCCGCCAATGTCAAACCGAAAAGAAGCGAACCGAGTACGTAAACATGCTACGCACGGACAAGGTTCGATCTCAGCTTTCAACAGCTGAAGTTCAAGCGACGTTCCTTGACACGCTGGTCTTATCAAGAAGTAGCGTGAATATCAGAATAGTACGGAGACAAGAAAAAAAAGGTGCTCAACATGACATCTAATCTCTAGCGTTGTCGTAGATGTTGGGATCACAAGGTACTGAAATCAAGCGTCCATTAACCAGAATCGCCATTCGAAGAGCATTTCATCCACAAATTTGAGTGCGTCTTTGCGCTCAGGTTTTTGAAGTTTAGATGAAGAAGAGCGTTACGGTTAAGCCCATCTAATACTAATGCGTGTCAGTCGTCGATCGCTGCAGTGGGGAAATATACCTGCGATAGCAGCCATGTTAGGTGTTCAGCCAGCGGTATTTGCAAGAAAAAACATGTTCACGGGGCAACAAGGCGAGTGTTCCGCTCCGTGAAACTGACAGCGACACAGATGGTTAATGTTTACAAACAGGTGCCAGATCAACGGGAACAACGTTCAGCGGTGGGTCACTTGCACAGATTACACGAAAGAGAGCCTTCGACTATTTTGCGCCATGTGTAGGGAGAGATAGGTAGCAGTACAACGCAAGTGATGATGGGAGTAGCGAAAGAAGCAGACTCGGCAAACTCCGTGCCGAACATCAGTGTTCGACTGCTGCACCTTAAAACGGATTCTTCTAGGTTTACCGCCGGTTCCGCTGGGTAGTTATCTGCCAGTTATTTGATGCCCATATTTGGAATCAGTATTCCACGCTTTCACAGATTTTTCATGGGGCTGTTTCTTTACCTTCACTCAGGATCTTCTGTAAATAGGACGAGTATAATGTGTTTTACGGTATAGTCAAATATGGGGACGAAAAACAAAGTCTGTAAGCAGATACTTAATCATATAAAAATTACCTGCCAAAGTTATCCAATAGCCCCTATAGTTATTATCTGCCACGACGTTTCTCGCTGTTGCTCCCTGCCCATATTTTGTTTCTACGTGCAAAGTTCAATTCCTGAATTTTAATCTGTACTGAAATCTTCCTTTGGTGCACAATTTTCAAACTTTATCATGCAAAATGCGTTGACAAACCCATTATTCACTGAGACCAGCCTGTCTTTTGTATTATGGTTCCCTCTCTTAAGAGCATGGCACTTTGGAGGAAAGCAAGGGATGAAGTACACACCGTATGCATGAAAGCAAACCCTGACCCCAAAAAGTGGAATATTGGGACTCGAAACGACAAAATCTATTTATAAAAATCAATCCTTCAGTCAAACATGCTCCCAGAACTTCGCCATATTCCCTCCCAAAGACCCCGAGGGCTTTCATTTATCAATCGATGAGTGGTGGCACCGCCTGCATGGTATGTGGGCAAAAAGTGTGCTTCAAATGCATTTTAATTTTTTCTAGTGATGCAGCCCATGCGGAGGACTTACGCAATGACATAGCGGCAGTTGCATAGTTGCATGCACCAAAATAGAGGTGTTCCTAACATTTGGTGGAGGCCGCAAGGCCGTTTGAACGAAGTCGTCTTCAAGATGACAAGATCTAACATGAACAAATACGAGTCGGGGTCTCCGCAGCAGAAGCTGAAAAAACAAGCATGCTACCAAATTACGCAACGCCCACTGAATCGTTTCCTGGGGATAGCCTCTCCTCCACCGACTCCCGTATCTTCTCAACTCCATAAGAATTTGTTCTCAAATTCTGCCCGTTTCAGGATCATTATATCCCGCTCTTTCCCTTAATAGACATCCGTTGCTCGAGGCATGCATGGATCGTAATTGATGATCGCGAGCGTTCCGTCTGCATCGAGCATGTTCCCGGGACTTCTATCATTCTGCGGTGAGATAATCAAACAGGGTGCTCACTATCATCGTTCTTACGAGCGGTACCCAAACCAAGACAACGAATGTGCTCGATGCTCATTCGATGCCTTTCTTGATCTGATCAAGCGACTTGGTCAATCACACACCGTCACAGCCTTCGAATTCATGATCAAGATACTGATCATAAACAAGGTGCCGTTCGTGGTTCGCGAATTCTGTGGTCATAGGGAATAAAGGTGATGGCATCCCCGGACCTGCGTGAATGGATCAGGGTTGAATTGTGACTCCGAAGTGGCTTATTATTGACCCGCATGGACAACACGTCCGGGAACTGAGGTGTGTCGCTTCTTTTTTTCCTTTCCCTCCCCGCAGGACCTGACTGTTTACTGCCTCCTTAACTTCAACTCAGAACGAGTACTTGCTAAGGTGTTTTTTGTCCATTTCCAAGGACATACTGATACTATACGATGATATTTCCAACGTCTTGGTTTCAAAGCGACCTACCTTGGTCAAATTTCATCGCAGTTCAGACTACTATCCTTGCCCTTTGAATGAAATTCAACTCTGGCCGCAGGCTCAAAGAGACTTGGAGGTTCCGACTATAGTTTTCCATTCCGTATTCGATCCTTGAATGCACATCGGAGTCGCGCAAAATAAATAATCAGTCTTGCTAGACGGGCACGGTCGCAGGTGAGTTTCTTTCTGACCAATGACAGTCGTTCCCTGAACTAAAACCGGATTATGGACATGCTCATAGGCTAGACGGTGTATATGAAAATATTCGACTCGGATGGCAGAAAATCGAGTTTCGAAGGATTTTCTGAAGTAAGTTCTCCAAGTTATATATGCCTTAACAGTTTAATTCTTATTGAAACCCAATGGACGCAGATACGAAGATCTAAGTCACCGTGACAAAAAGGAAATCAGATAGCCCTTTCGATTGACTAGTTCGACAAGTTCCCTCACGACTGCATTCATCATCATATCTTCAATCCCCGAGTATCCACACCGATGCATTTGCCACATCCCAACGTCCACATCACGACGAGTAAACACTACACGATCATTGTACCCCAACCAGCACACAGACTTGGACCGCATGGTAATAGTGACCAACCATTCGTCGACGTCGAGGACTATCCACGTCAATGTCCAGGTGTAGTCGAAGAACATAACTGTGATAATGGTAAAAACCTCTTGGATACTGTAGCGGACGGTTAACTGCTATTTGGTTGTGAAGATGGGATAGCGTCTGACGAGCGATCTGGGAGGAAATGACGAGTACTTTGATTCTGTGAAGGTTAGTACATGAATGTGGATTACTCAAATTGTTGAAAATAAATGCGAAGCGACGACAGGAAAGGAGGGAGGGAGAGTATAGGCTCTCTCTGTCCGCCAATTGTTTTTTCTCCCGCCCCGATGTGTAATGGGTATAAGCATAAACAATCGGGAATCAAAGACCGCAGTCAGAGTTGTGGCAGAAAGAACGGTGTGTTATGGATACGCAAATCCGGGTCATCCTAAAGCCACAAAATTTGTTCTCAAGTTCCGCATCGGTGGCCTCGTTGCTCCTAGGAAATGCAGTCGGAGCGTCCCACGCTCGCCGTCCACCCCATAGGTTCGAAATCTACGATGGTGCGACTACAACGTTGGCGGTATTGACAATCAACGATTGTCCTGCTAAGGGATTTATAACTTTTGATGCATGGCATGGTTCTTAAATGATACACGGTGTCCTGGGCCTCTGGCGTTCTTTCTCTTTTTTTCACGTGCCTCTCTAGATTATTATTGACGGAGAGATCCTCAGGCTCGGAGACACTTGTAGCCTACTCAATGTTTCGCTGCGCTTATTTACACCTACTAAGTATTACTATTGTGTGACGGCCGAATATTTATACATGAAACAGTTAAACTTTCGCAATGGTTTGAATACACGCATGGTTGACCTACGACCGAGCTTAGTGTATTTTGAGTTCTCTTCGTCTTCAGCTGGTTATCTTGGACGAACGTGAAATCATTTTACCATGAAACATCTTCATGTCCTGACTACTTGAGATCTTTGCTACACTTTCGGGGGTATCAAGACCGGTAGGGGCGCTTACCACCTCGACCATTACTTCCATGCTCTGGTAAACTTTATATTAGATCCGTCGCGAGGCACAAGGTAGGCGCCATTCAGAGCAAGCATCTTGACATCCTTCAATTGTCTGGTCCTTGGCATGAAATTGACGCTGATCTCGCAGACAATGATCCTCTCAAAAGCGTCGCAAGAAGGTAGCTTCTTGGCCTTCGATGTGCTACCTAGTACTCCTTGTAGACATTGCCTAAAATGTGTGTACTTTCGTACCAAATATTCGTTCTCGAATGTTAACGCATGTGCACCATGCCGATGATCGTTTCTTCTCCCTGTGCTCGGGCTTCTTATTCAACCCCCGATGCACCAATGGTATCATCGCGGTAACGCATCCATCGCAGCGTGTCGTAAAGTTTTTCTGAGACACCCCGGTTCGGTGATAAGTGTATTCGACGGTCTGCTACAGTGCTACTTGAGGTGGGAACCAGAGTGATAAGTCCACCTGATAATATGCGGACGTGAAGTCTCTGATAGCACGGACTACTGAATAAAATATACAGGAAACACGGACATTTACCCCGTCACATTGACACGGTGACGAACCGTGATCTATTCTTGTTGTCCATGTAGTGCATAGGACCCTTTGTACTATCAGCCATACTGAGTATATGTGATATTATGGCCCAGACTGATCTTCTAGATCCGCCATATACAACGATAGAAGCCATGCAGCTGATATTCATCGAACCTATTCACCGGTCTTCTTCATCTGGGATACTGCGACGTTTCATCCTACGAAAGGAGCCGCGTTTATATACATTAACGCCCATGTGACATCTTACCGCCCTTTCAATTGTGGACTGAGCCGACGGGTTATCTCCATTAATTGAGGGAGTTCGAATGCTTGAAATCATGCGGTTTCATGTGGCCTATTGCCTGCACACCCATTCAAGATCAGTCGGGCTGAACCCAGAACTACAAACGGATAAATGGCATAGCCAGGAGGAAGAGTGGTCGTCCATGCAGACAACTCATGCAGTTTGCGCGGGCTTGTCATCTCCGAGCCTGACCGTAACTAATAGATCCCCGTCGACATATGCGTTCAGTACGAACCAGCCGCTTGGCATATATCTATCTGGTTCTCTGCACATGACTTATGATGTGGAAATGAATTTGTGATTCGACGAATAGAATCCCATTGAAGAGAGCTGAGTTCAGATAAGCATGCATTCAGTAGATCACTGTGAGAACAGGCGCTGTCGCAACGTTTACGCATTGAGGCAAGAATAGAGTCCACAGACGACTCTCGGCCAGGGTCACCGCGATGATATCAGTGGTATGAGGTTTATGTGTCCCTGAATGTAAGCATTACAAAATATGTATGTCAAAAAGAATGTTATCCGTGCGATGTGCAGGGATGCTGCCGCACGAGCAGTGTCTCGGAGGTTGATGCCAACATGCCAAGCAGATCCTGGCAAGTTCTAGAGTATTCCGGGGTTTGTTTTCCCGTTTGCGTGATTTAAGTAGCATTAAGAAATTTGACTTTACTGGACGTGGGAGGAGAATGGGGTCTATCATGTCAATGGCTGACGCAAGGAGGGAGAAGTCGTAATCCGCCCTTCAAGGACATGAACGTCAGAATACAAGCAGGAGGGACATGACAACGTACCTGAATATAACCAAACGTGGTTAGTATTCTATCCAGCCTTGAACCCGTTTTGCAAAATATTCTCTAGTCGTCCAGCATCCATCATATTAAACTGCCAGCGCCTCGGTCATCAGCTCCGTGCAGAATATCATGTATTCACTCTGCTAGCAGCTAGCTATTTTATATTGCACCTCAGGACGAGGATGAATAAATTGTCATAGTATGAACAACGAGTAAATGATCGACTAAGAAAAACTTGAGATCAACCTCCGAGTCGGCGTATACTATATTCAAGGGCTCACGAAGCCGCTTCGAGATCATTCACCTGACTCATCGTGAACCCATCATTAATTCCGGAACTTGCCTTCAGGCGCAGCATTATCTTCATTCAAAATCACTGAGTAATAAGTCCTCGGAATGGACAGGTATACCATATAATATCCATCTCGCCCGACTAAAGTACCTATCATTACGTTATTAAGGGAATGAAAGGAGGCGCATTTATCGCGTCCGCATTCATAATACATCAGCCGTACCGCATTCCTCCTCCGTTGGAACCCTAGCTATCCAAATTGTTGGGGCAGGAAAAGCGCTTTGAGTACTCGTTCAGCATACCCCTTACTTGAAGTCATGGGCTCACTGAGTACATTACAGATCTCGCCTAGTCTCACCATCGACGTCTCGATCTGACTCGGGATCAAGAGATCAAGAGAAAATGAACGTAACTTCAGTGATTCTTCTGGCTCCGTCATATTACATTTTATATTGTGCATTCCGCCTTTTTGGACAGGGGGATGCCATGAAAACCCGCTTCTTTGAGGCTGATACAGTTCACAGTTCGCCATATATAGGGATAAGGGTATTACTATATGAGGCTCGTACATCTGTTCCTTTAGGGAACCAATTCGAGTTTTCCGTCTTTTTTTTTCTACGCTAAGCTATCTATCTCGCTGAACTTCATTTCATGTGTGATCCATCTTATTCCACACGATAGCAGTCCAGAATCCCATTCGTACTCTTCGGCGACCACTGAATATAGTTTTCGGGACAACGCGTCTTAGGTGAGGACAATATTTCGTAAGGCATCGCCATCTAGGGATGATGATGATAAGAGGCAGCGGCGCAGGTGTATGTATGATCGCCGTGTTATGGTTACGCAAAAGGTCCCAGGATGCCGTTTTGCTTGGAAATTAAGGTGTAAGCTATTCGACTTGTTCAGTTAATGCTGTTAAATGTGTACTGAAATGATGTATTGTGACATAGTGAGAAACATAAATAGACAACGCCACGGTGTAGGAGCTGCTTCACGTCCCGAATTATGGAAAAACAACTCGGTGTGATAATGCTGCTAAACAGAACACTAGATCAAACCCGATTCAGTGGTCGTAGTTATGTCTGAAAGCGGAGAAGAAGCATGTGGAGCAGTACAAAATAAGTGAAAGACGACCTAAGACTGTAGACTAGCTGACAGTGGAGAAGGAAATCAGAGATCCTCGAGGAGCAGAGCTTCGGTGTATTGGAGATACTACTCCGGAGAAAGGTAATCAGGGGAAATGTCAATTAAGGATTGCGAAGCCGTGATTGTGGTACAGCCGTGCAAACCTGGAGAATTCAACTCAAATATATGGTGGAGAAATCGAATCTGCGAAAGGCAGCTTATGGTGAGAATATTAAACGATCAGAACAGATGATTGAAGGATGTGCACCAGATGCACACCTAGTACACACCTATGTCGACAGGTTGCAGGCAGATTCCTGGGAGTCTCGACGGAGGAGATGCCTGTCATCGGCGGATTTATTCTAGTGCTATAAATTAGCTGATATTATTTGAAGAAATGGGACAGGTACATAACCGGCTAACAACGCTTTTAAAATCTTCCTCGGCACTAAAGTGACTGGCAAGTACAATGCCTGAAAACATCTCACTCCCCAGCATTCACGAAATGTTCCCAGGTCAGCTCGATACGATTTATCCCACCTTCTTCTATAACGGCTAACGTTTCCACCATGACTTGCTTACAGAACATTTGTTGCGTATCCCACCAGAAGTACGCATTAAATCTACTGCACCTGATCCCCTCACCCCCTCTCATTCGTATCTACCGCCTCCACCACGTCAAAGACATGACCAGCATTCATCCGATTTTCACCACTCACGTCCTGCACATTATTCTCCGCTTTCGCTCCTGTCTGAGCCCCTAGCATCAGGTGGTCCTCTGGGTCGTAGCCCTCGTTCGCCTCCAGCGGTAAGCGAAGACGCTGAGGACGATGCCAAGAGGTTTATCTGCACGATCTGTAATAAGCGCTTTGGCCGCCCCAGTGGTCTCAAAATACACATCAATACACACACCGGTGCTACCCGTGAGTTTTTCAGGGACACTCCTTTCAGTTCGCTCGTTATTGAACTCTACGTATATAGCTTTTCGGTGCCCGGTTGTTGGTTGCAGAAGGGAATTTAACGTCAATTCCAATATGCTCCGGCATTACCGAAACCACATGAATTCTACCACACCAGTTCGGTCCAAATCTCCTTCTTACCACCATCTCTCGTCTCCTTACTCGGACCAGCCTATGGCTGTTTCAAAGAAATATGCCCAAACCGACGGTTCCACGAAAAAATCAAAACCAAAGTTTGTCTGGCGTCCAGCGTTGTTGAGTCCGTCCTTCGAAAAGGATGAACAAGAGCAGCGAAGGAGTCAGTTTTACGATACGGTATTTCCTACACAGAAATATGACAGCAGGTACATGAAAGGCAGGCCTAACCCTTACGAGTATGAGAAGCGCCACTTTGCACGAGATGTATATGGGTGGGAGATCGAGATGGGTGGAAACCCGTATGCGAGACGTCGTTCATATTCCTACGAATAAAGTGATAATTCACCTACATTGTTGGCTATGACTTCTTATCCCTGACCGCTGTATTTCTATTTAGATAAGAAATGAATGGAAATCTCAAACCTCAAGGGAAAGGATCTATCAATATAACGAATTATGGCATGCTAATGCGTGAAATTGAACTAGTAGAATCCATCGGTAGTAAGTGCCGTTTATCTGCAGTGTGGTACGTCGTTTCATGAGGTCCAGTCTTAAGATTCGTCCAGACGTCGCCTGACCTAGGAGAACCGGACGTCAAGAATATTAAATTAATTAACAGCAGTAATAGTCTAACCAGTGTTGGCTTCTTGTCTGTCAATTTCCGGCTTCTAAATCATTCCATCAAGACATATCTTTAGCATGATAACGACTCAGCCTCTTAGTGGCAAAAGATGCTCGCGGCCCAATTTCGGGAGAAGTGATGTGCGAAGAGGCGTTCGTATTGATATATGGACGTCGAACGCTCATCTGAATGTCATATTGTATCCAAGCAAGTGCTGGCGACTTTGAGCATGAGAACCGGGTCGATAAAACTAGAAAGGCGATTTATAGTGGTACGCTTCTGTACGATCGTACTGTAAACGTTCAAGCATGGAAGGTTCGCACTGAAAGAAGTAAAGAGCATCATATCATGTATTATAGGGCGCGCTAACGAATGAACCACGTTCCTCCTCTTTATGGCTACGCCTCACTTACTCGCATTGCTATAGATGTCATCCTTTAGATATCTCATCCAGCTAGTTGTTTAAGCCACTCACACTGGATGGTAGGTGCAGGCAATTTGTCGTTTCTCGCAATTCACACAAGAAGGACGAATTCCGTCACATTTCATTTTACGACCTTGAAGTTGTAAATAGAGCCAATGCTTGTGATTCAATAAGAGTCTTCTCACCTCGACAAAACTCGCATGCCATTGGTGTCCTTCTCGGTACTTTTGCGGGCAAGTTGGACTGGAAAGTTGGACTAGATCAGCATCAAAGAGGTACGCCATGAAAGGGAATTCGCTCACGGCAGCTGCAGAGGTCGAAGACATAGTGCAGATTTTTGTAAGGTAGGGAAAGGACCTCACACAAGAGTCTGGCTCTGTCTCCAAAGCACGCTATCGGTTTTATATGCGCTGAACTAATAAGTGGCAATACTGATGCAACGCACGGGCGGTTACTAGGACCATTCATTCATTTCCGATTCCTGTCTCTCCGGATCTGACATTCGTTCCCATCATGACCCCACGAGAATGACAGAGAAAGGACAATGTGACAGTGGTGTGTTCGGGGCCTCATAATGCTGTAAACTTGAATGATGAAGCCGGCGTATTCGACTCACTTTTGGGAACCCTTTTTTTTGGGAGAGCGCGCAGGTTTTATTCTCACAACCCCGAGATTTAAGGTCGGGCCAAAGTACCGCCCGTACTGAGGCTCTAACGGAGCTTCTTTATTCCACGTTTTCCATGTTCGTTCGAGGTACGACCGTCCATCTGGAACCCCAGGGGGGACCTGTTGATCCACATACTCGCCTTGTGCTTCGTTCATGACATATATATTCAGCAAGAAAATGAATCCTGTTTATGTCGGCGCGGATGTACATTCCTATTCGCAGTTACTTTTAGTCTGAAGGGCCAGCAGTGCGATCAACCTGCAGCACAATATTTGATCTGACGTGGGACTACAAATTTTCGGCACACATCAGACTTGAACCAGAATTGGATGCTAGGAATAACAGACCTAATTCGAGCAGCTCCAAAAGGAAGGATAGCAACAAGGAGGAGACGGGAAATATGACGAGAGGGACCGATTTCTACCGGGGTCCACGGGTCCAATTTACTCTTGATCGCATAGCTAAAATCTGCTATGGCTTTTTGTATAAAGCTTGGCAGTTGTAAGTATTTGCGCGAGAGAAGAGAGCGATTTTGACCCCGTCATAAACCATGGCTTATGGCTATTTCGGCAATCACGGAGAGCGCTGTGCGCTCGAACTTCAAAATCCGATTTACGACGAGGTCCGAGCCTTCTTCCATCGTCCATGGGATATCTCTGACTGTCAAACTGTATGCAAACAGCTGTAAGTATGGCACGAGTCAAATACACGCGCAATGAAACGCACAAAATCTGGCAGAATGTGGCAGGACAATTCTTACAGATGATCCGTGTTTATGTCTCCTGAAACTAGGCACCCATATATCTTTATTGTCTAGGATAGGTCATTGTGATTTGGGCGTCGTATCTGTAGTCATGATAATTGCGAGGCTCAGAGGCGTTCACTGATTAGCTATCTTAACCCCGTCCGGAAACAACACCTCCTTTAGAAAAGTATTGTCAGGAAATTCTAAAGTACCAAGCGCGAGAAAAACGGGTTTTGAACCATCACCGGGCCAAGTACGCCATGTCAAGCCAGGTCTCTGGTCCGGTGGATCTGACGAGGTTTCGATGATTCGGTGTGAGCGCTGAAAGAAGAATGTATCATCTGGAAGGTCCATCTAGCCGCAGCATTTGTACAGAGGACGTGATAATTTTATAATGATGGTGGTCATCGATGTTCATAGAATAACTGTGCCTCCCGGAGAAAATATATTCGTGGGAACAGATGATTATAGTTCAGCTCGATAGTAATTCCAGGACGATGGTGAATTAATGCGCACATTGTCAGCGACTTTTCGCATGTTTCAATCGAAATGATGGATGAAACAGCAACCAACAGATGCACTGTGGGACGGTTCGCTCTGCGATACACGGATATCCGAACCAAATCTTTTCAAAAAGAAATGCAGCGATCAGTAACATATCGAGCCGGTGTGTACGGGGATTTTATTTGAGTGCCGTGAATGGAAACACTTTGGTAAATCTCCGTTTTTGGATCTCTCCGACAGATACGCCCATAAAAGGCGAGATAGAGCGGTGGTCCAATTGGACCAAATAACAATGTCATACTCGACGGATTCCTGGATAAGGATCCAAGGAGCTCTGCAGCCCGCGAATGTGGACAGCTGTATCATAAAGGTCGCTTCGAGAGTTGACCAAATAGCGCAACACCACTCGAAGACTTCCCCATATACAGCAGAGTTCTCAGCATTGAAACAGATCCCACATATAGCGCTGACGATGAGAAGGTTCCTGTTGGAGTGTGGAAGTACGAATGGTCCGTCCCGGATATCCAATATGTCTTCATCGCTCGTTTCAGTAAAGTAAAAACGGCACTCGCTTACGATAGGCACCGGGGCTGATCTTCAGCATCTCGAGGTCCACGGACATCTCCAGGAGCTTCTGAAAAGATATCATTGGCAGTAAAGATTGTGACGTCAATATCACGCAATTTATCGAAGGATAAAGGACGGTAGTGGGGGTTAATGAAAACTTTGAGTATGTTTCGCTGCACGGGGCGAACTTCGATTGGCCTGAAGTATCGACCAAGTATCGACGATCATTTTCGTCGAAGAAGGGACGATAATAGTAAGAGGAGCCGTCCATATCAATACAATCGAGGATAAGCTTTTCAACCTCGATTGAGCTGTGGAAGAAGGTGTATACGTCATTCGCGTTGTAAAACGTGCTGGGGCTGATATTGATCTGTCAGAATCAATATGTACTTAAAGTTTAAGGTGTACTTTCGTTCGCATTTGAACAGGGTAGGTAATAGATGGTAGGTGAGCTGGATAGTCCCGAACGACACCAAAAACTGTGGAATGACGGCCTCGTTGGCAATAGGTACGATAACTAGATGGCCGTCACAGTGTAGCACGAGTAATTTGATGTAAACGATGTATGCCGTTGATAGACCAAGCAAGTCCCGAATAAGGGAAAGAAAACCCGGCAGATCAGCAAGCATGCATGAATAGATTAGATGTCGTTGGCGATAATTTCTTGGGAACGGTGCGATGAGTGCCTTCAAGGTCAAGGCTGTTAAGAATCGGACTATATTGAGTAATACACGAGATAATGAATACTCGAGTGAAACCCAAGTTATGAGCGAGGATATCCGTAAGCCAAGTTCCAAACCACCAAGAGGGATCCAATATGAGTGTTAACAAGCGCTAGGCGTAGTTGGAAGGCAATCGGAACGGCAAGCGCTAGGCGTAACCGATCAGAGATGCTTAGATCACACAGTAAAGTGGACTTCAAAGAGGTGTAGAATTAGATTGAGATTCTATAGTACAGACACTGTTTATATACTACAGGTTTCGAGTCATTATTGTTCTACAATGTTCTTCTGTATTCTAGTGTCTGTAAGAAAAATAGAGAAAGTAAGAGAAGATACGAGCGAGTCAGCTTTGAGGCCGAGAAGCCCGAGTACAGGCATGTGTTGACTCATGGGCCGAGTCGGCAGGTACCTGATATCCATAACAAAGGCTAGCATTTGGGCTGCTTATAAGAAGGGATATTAATTAGTATTGAGGAATTTACATGATATGTTTGTAGCGTACACACCAGATTTGAGAGCAGAGGGGATCGGAGAAATTGGTAACTTAGAAGTAATTGTTGCAGATGAGACCCCAGAAGGACAAGGCGTGACGAGTTAAGGAATCAAGACGGTGAGCCCTGAGGCAAAAGCTGTAAACAGGAGTCAGGTCAATGGCAATCAACAGTGTGGCGTGCATCGAAGCACGTCCTTTGAAAGCATCAGGAAAGTTTATTCCTTTTTCGAACATTGGTGGACCTGCGCCCAGCGATTGGACGCGCTCCCTAGATAATCTTGCTGGGATCTCATATTCGCCGATTGGAGACAATACGAAGAGTATACTATACGAAAAGTGCCGCATTTGTGCTCAGAGTCAAGGAGATGAAGAATAGCTTACCGTTACGTCTGACTTCGGTTCCACGGGCCGTAATGGTATGGAAACAAAGCATCCGCAACCGCGTGTGCTTTAGGGCAGGTTATGGAGATCTCGCTCGTTGTTTGATAGTTTAGCTTTGCCCCATCACATCAATTCGCCTAGTGAACCAGTGCATGCGACACGGTTCTAGTATCAAACAAGGACTTCGTCTACATTTCATCATTCTGAGCAGTGTCACTAGCCGTGTTGATGTAAATTTCATTTGTGAGATCTAGAAATATTCTAGAGACATTGAAACACAGATTGTCTTAAACGATGTCTAGGTTATTCATCACTCGGGTCAATTTTCGAAATCTCAGAGAAATATTCTATATATCATATAGAAAGGAAATAGGCGGCCATGAGCCGTCAATATGACCTCTCTGGGTCCCCGACGGTATAGCTAATACAAATCCGCTAATTGTACCTTCAAGCTTTGGCGCGGCGATTGAATGGTTACTATTTTTGATGCATAACATGATCAAGAGACGCTCAAGAAGTGTCCTACTTTTGATTTCCCAGCGCTTACATGGTATTAGTCAGAGGAGTGCTTCTCTGTTGTGGCCCACCATGTCTGTTAACCTCGAGAAAAGAATACAAGACCCACCCTCTGGAAAGCCTTCTGCCCTGGCTTTCGTCGCTCACGGGAGGCTTGGTGGCACGATGGACTGCTCCATCACTTCTGCCATCGCCGAGCATCTGCGCGTCAAGCGAAACGCAAGAGTCGTCAAATGGAATGCCCGTGGTATGGGCGGCAGCGAAGGTGGGAACGAATTTTCGGGGTTTGTTGAGTGGATGGGAATGCGCAACTGCGATGATTA
>JAUDZF010000068.1:0-85494 GCA_030407055.1 Armillaria mellea
AGCTTGGATAGCGCGATGGCTATTTGGGACCACAGAGTAGTGTTCAACTCGCGAGTACCAATGCTATCAACTATAGCCTGAATGACCAGGTTATTGATGCGCGTTGCACGGGTGTCGGCCAACACTTCGCACCACCATCGAAAAAGAGCCGGATAGAGGACGGGATAATTTAGATCATGGTAGTCCACCATCTCAACTGTCAGACTTTCAACACTCGTCAGATTGAGGTCTGCTGCTGGCAGTGATTTGGATCCAGATGCTGATTTAGAGCTGGATATTAGTGCGACTTGGACTGGATGATAACACTTTACTTACTGCAAAACACATGCGACACTTTGAGCTCTTGTAGTTCTTTCGTCATGGCCAACACTCCTTGTAACAGTCCGAGTTCTTCCGCGTGTGAAACGTGAACGTCGAGTACCCGCAGCTTACTGACGGATATAGGACACGATGGTTTTTGACGATGGACTCAAACAGTCTTAGCCTTCTTTCATTCGAATGTACCGTGAGATACGACACGGAGGGTCCCGCCTGATAAGGCAGATGAGGCATCGAGGTTTCCGCTATCTCGAGTGAGGGTAGAATGAGCGTCTCCAGATCATGCGAACTGCGTAGGAAGAGGCAGATATCGGCTACGCTCTGAAAGTACTATACCGAACGTGAATACGACGGAAGGAATGAGCTGACAACGCCTCCCGTGCACCGTCGTTCAGCTTGTGACCAGATAGGGAATCAACCGTAAACTCGAGAGGTCTAAGGTTGCCATCACTCGATGAAAAGAAGGATGATTGAGGAGGTTTTGGCCATAAGGAGGGATCGCAAATGATTGTATACGTAGAACCCTGATATGTTGAAGGAGAGTTTAGGGAAATCAAGGAGTTTTTCACAATCATAACGTGTATATAAAACGCGTCGCTTGAAGAGGAGGGATCGCCCAACGTCTGATGATAATTTCCGACAGACGAGAGAACATGAGATAAGAGTTGGAATATCGCCTTCCCAAGTGAGTGACGATGGTATCCGCTAGCTCTTGAGGTAGAGAATCCAGAGATGCTGTGCGATCCTCGCTACAATGGCTCCCATTAGAATAAGCAGAATGAAAAAAAGACAAGTACCTACGTAGACTTCACGGTGTTCATGATGAGAAGGCAGTCCCTTGGCACCTACGGATCTTCGATAGGTCGGCGTGAAGAGACTTGTGAGTTCTCCAATGCAAAGGGACGGCTGTGATTGTTGAGAGTCATGTGGTGCTTGGTGGACTGACGCGTGACGCTTGAAGAAATGGGGTAAATCTGAGTTTGAAATCTCAAGGGCGGCTGCTGGAAATGATCTCACGGTTGGTACGTAGGTGTCCACACAACGAACGGCAGCTCATGGACCGATATCGGTTGGATGTTGTTAGATGGCGGTTGCCGATTATTTATTAGATCCCCTGGAAGATGAGAATGCTGGTGAAGATAGCGCACTAATACAACCGCGCCTATCCCTGCCCTCGACTCGGACCTTAAGCTTAAGCCTGACTCGGGTCTCAGATAATCAATCTTGGAGGTATGCAGTTCCTCTCAACTTTCCCGTGATCTGCTTTTAGAGAAGAGGTACCTAGCCTGGCACCCAGGGCGCGGGTATCGCTCGTGGGTGCAGATTTGGAACCCCGACTACATGCCGACAGCTTGCCGGCCACGTGCAAGCGCGTAACGCGCTAACATGAAACGCTTGTTGATCGACTTCGTTTATCATCCTTGTTGTATGCTCTCAGTGCTCACCCCCAGATGTAGCCGTGACCGGACTGTCCATCCCTGAGGGGCAGAAATTCATTCGGCAGCTTGTTCGGCCTTCTTAATGGGGGTAATATGCGAGCATTGAGAGAAGATGTTCGGGTGATAGAATTGGAATAGTAGGTGTATGTTGGCTCAGAATATTCATTGGAACCGTTGCTGAGATAGCCTCATCATCCATGAACTCTGAGGAATCATCACAACTGCTCATGATGGCTTTTGACCTCTCCGTAGAGGTAGGGGACGAACAAAGTGAACATCCCCTGTGCTTATTTTGCCTTTGTCATCTCTATTACACATGCCGTGACATCCGGCATCCGGGCGGGGTTTCAAATCTGCGCACACGAGTGATACCCGCGCCCTGGGTGCCAGGCTTTATATACAGTAACGAGTTCTGCGAGTTTCTAATAAAGCCGGTTTACCAGGCTAAGAGGTACCTAAAGCTGCTGAACGAGACACGTGATACCCGACTCGATCCCGACTTTATTACTTATATTGTACGCCGCTCCTTAACTTTTCCATACTCCTATACTTCAACCCGACAGTATATATACCTCGTAGTTACATCCCCATCCTCAGTCGTTTCACTATTACTGCGCCGACTGAGTTCTAACTACATTGTTCATCTTACTTTAAAAGCCGATCAATGCTATGAAGACTCAAGGGTGTAGTGTTTCATAAACAGACGACGATATACCCTTTTGGGTAGGACGAGGTGGAGTAGCGTCCTTTGAAAAGAGAATACTGCATATAGCCGAGTCGACGAGTAGTAAACCTTTTGCAGATTTCCGGGAATTTGGAGAGATAGACATGACGCAACAAGGTTGCACTCATGACTAACTACGAAGGAAATGTGTTGGAAGGCGTCGATACTGAAAGACTGAATCAAGTCTACACCATATCTGCTAGAACGGATACCCGATGTTGAAGTTTTCTTCATCCGAACCCTCTCCACCCTCCACCGGGTCATCCCCATCATACTCCAGCTCATAGTCTGGTTCTGGGTATTCCCTCAATCGTAAGGTCAGTACACGTGGAGACCAAAGATGGAGAAGCGGGACATATAAGCTGACAGCGACTTCCACAGAGTGTGTCCCCGTTAAAGTAGCCATGACGTCCTTGATGTCCTTTATGTACGGAGAGAATATGCTGTCTGCAAATCGTTCATCCGAAGTATAGATCACGATTTTTAACGCTGACAGAGTCTCCCACGGCGGTCCGGACAACGTCCTGGCTATGTGAGACCACAAAGTAGTGTCAAAGGCTGGAACAGCGGCATAGCTGTCAAGCGTCGCCCGGATGATCAACTCGTCAATGCTTGTCGCTCTTGTGTTAGCCCAAACATCACACCACCATCGAAAAAGAGCTGGGTAGACGACAGGGCATTCTAGTTCCTGATAGTCCGACATCTTGACGGTCAGACTTTCGACGTTTGCCAGATTGAGATCTGCTGCTGGCAATAAGTCCGCCTTGGACTCTGGTTTAGAGTTGGATGTTAGTATGACCTGCACTGAATGATAGTAGTTTACTTACTGAGAAAGTCATGGGACACCTTGAGTATTTGCAGCACTTCTGTCATGGCCAACACCTCCCGTAATAGCCCAAGGTCTTCGGCGTGTGAAATATTAACATCAAGTACCCGTAGGTTATTGACAGATATCGGACACGACGCGGAGAGGATGGACTGAAACAGTGTCAGCCTTTCCTCCCCGGAGGTCACTGTTAGACACGACACCGAAGGCCCTCTCTGAGCCTGATGAGGCATCGAAGTTTCCCCTATTTTGAGTACCGGCAGAATGAGCGTCTCCAAATCATGCGAACTGCGTAGGAGGGAGCATATATCGCTTATGCTCTGAAAGCTAATGGATTCAATGAAAATACGACGGAAAGAATGGTCCGACAGTGTTTTGCGTGCGCCCTCGTTCAACTGTGACCAATATATGAGATCAGAATAGACCTCAAGCTCGAGAGGTCCTAAGGATGTTACGAGTCGATGAAAAGAAGAATGGTTAAGGACTCCTAGTGCAGAAATGGTAAAGACCATAGGTATACATAAAATCTTGATACATTGGAGTGTGGATTCAGAGAAGCCCAGCAGCGTATTGCAGTCATTGGCTGAATGCAAACGGCATCGCTTGAAGAGGAGGGTTGGACAGCGCAATGACAATTTCCGACACACGAGAGAACATGATTTAAGGGTCAAGATATCGCTTTCTAAGTTGTTGATGATACCATCCACCAATTCTTGGGGTAGAGCAGCAAAGTAATCCTTGCTAAAATTGTCTCTGTAAGTCAATTGAATGAAAAAGGGAACATTGAAATACAATTACGTGGAATTTTTGTGTATAGGGCGGCGGTATATCTTTGTCATGCTTGCAGACATTCAAAATCCCGGGACAGACTTGAGTTTTACAATAATGCGAGCTGCCGACTTTACAAGTACTTAGTGTCTCAGTTGCGTCAGACAGTATTTCGGAAGTTCGGACATGCAATGACGTCCGCTGTTTAGGGCCGGTTCGCAGAGCCAAGATCCGGGCTATCCGAGCAATATCCGAACCACGTAGGTCAAAATAGTTGTACAATAAGAGTAACTAAAAATACTGGATTTTTCGATGAATGCCTCGCCACGGATCGAAAAGTGTTCAAAAGTCCGTACTCTTCGACACATATTCCCCCTCCTTCTGAAGCTTCAGATATCCCTGTATCTGATCCTGCCTTAAAACAATCTGATCCCAATAACAATGACTTGGGGAACTCTTTCCCTTGCGCAACTCCCTCCTCGCGAACAACATCCAACATGACCAGTACGCCCTTCTTCGGATCTCCCGGTTGTTTACCATCATACGCTACAATAACCGCATTCAGCACACACAAAAGCTATAATCCTTTCGACGTTTACCCTGTAAAGCACTCTCGACTTTCTCTGTAATCTCTTGATAGTCATCGATCTTGGTAACGTATAGTTTTCGATGGTCTCCTGTTAGGAAAGAGGTACAGAAGTATCCAAAGTCGATACAGATGCTTCGAAGGCCCAAAGGCGAGACTTCGACGTGAAGTGTTTCCGAGATTCCGCGGAGAGCCCATTTTGTGGTACCGTAGAGTCCGGAGTTGGGTACAGCTCTGGGTTGATATAGGTAAAAGCAGACAGAAATAGACGAAGATATGTCTCACCGCCAGCCGCCGATAGATCCTAGCCAGACGAAGGTACCCGTTCGTCGGGGGCACATGTGCGGGAGGAATGCTCGGGTCACATTTAACGCGCCAAATATATTTGTGCTGCGAAGATGTTAAGCAAGATAGACCTATACGACAACACCCAATACTCACTTGAACTGGCCGAGCGTTTCTTCGGGTCTAGAATAATGCTCGTCAACAAAGATAGAACGAGTCAAAATTGCAAAGCCATACGTGCTCTCCTCCAGTGCGCCAACCAGGATATACCCCGCATTATTCGCCAGCACGTCTATCCGACCGTATATGGCCACTGCCTTGTCTGCGACCTTTTTAAGATCATCAAGAGGAGCGGTGCCATCGAGCTCAAGTGTCTCTGCACCCTTCCCCTTGAGATAGGCTAGGAGGTGCAAAGATCACGCACGAGCAGTAGCGACGGATTTCTCTCCTCGCTCGAGGGCAGCAACAGCCAGGTCTCTTCCGAGCCCGGTCCTATAAAGCCAACAAATCAGTGTTCAGCGTGACGATTGGTTGTCATATCACGGCGTACGAAATTCCAGTGATGAACCAGACAAGTTGGGAAGGAGACGTCTTGTAAGGGAACCAGGAGCGCACCAAGCTCTTTTATATTGCTGCCCCCCGTCATGATAAGTATCTGTGGCCCAAAATGTACGCGTCAGTGGTGGAGATGCCGGCTTCGATATGATTGGTGGAAAGATTGCCACAACGCGGCGAGCCAATCATAACTCTGGAACTTCCGGTTGGTCATGAAGGCTCCGTTTCTTCATTGCTAAGCCTGTGACAATTTGGTTAAGGATATTTAATGAAGAGACAGAGTCGTCCAACCAAAACTCTGCAATTGCTTTAGAATATATGCAGCAGGATGAAGGATTAAGACGCTTACAGCGTCATTAGCCTTTGCGTACATCTTTGGCACGCCTACAGATCTTCAAAAATACACGGAGAGACGTGAGGATCTTTTAGCTACCCTCCGGAAGTTCGGACAGTTGGTCCGAGGGGATCCCAGCAGTTTAGGGCCGGCGCACAGAACCGGGATCCATCATTTTTGCTTCCGTTTGCCTCCGCTACTTTCTCCCACTTTCTCAGTTGCCAGTTCTGCCTCCGACCGTAGCTCAGTACGGAAGGCCTGGCCAACAATCCCACAGGTGGCCGTGCGACGATCTCATCAAGGGTTTGCACGCAGTGATCCAGTCTGGTCCACTGACGACTATTGGGGGATGGGCAGGGCGACTATTGTGCCCACAAAAGGCGAACTTGTGCTGTGACAAGATTAGATAACAATATCGACAAACACGATGTCACCACGACGCGTCGCGTCTATATAATCTTGCATCTAGCATGATCTCTCGTCACCCTTCTGTATGTCTTCTACTCTCACCTTCCTGAAGTTGCTCTCCCCTTCTGCTACCAGCGTTGCTAGTACAGATGGCAACGTCTTAGAACGTGTCATCAGTCGTGCCGACCTCTTGGAGGTTGCACCAGACCGCGAAGACGCTCTCATGAGCCATGCCACCACTGAAGAACTACGCGAAAAGCTCAAGCTTCGTTCCACATCACACTATGCGTAAGTGGTCATTAATATATCTGTACTCTACACCTCTGACACAACTTCTAGTCAAGCTCTACATATATATGAGAGCTATGATTCCAGCATGAAACTGCCCAAGACTTCTGTTCGTACATCTGTCTTTCTCAGTGCCTGCCCGTCTGTGTCGGACACGAATGGGACTTCATCGACCGAAATCTTTCGGCGACGTGTCTTGTCTGCGGACGCGGGCCCAACAGATGTCCTCAAGGACATCAGAAACCGCCTCGTTACGGACCCCAAGGGGAATGTAACATTATTCGATCCATGGAATCCTATTGGCCTCAGACTAAGCACTCAAGACAAACTGATATCCCCTCGACCTCTGGGACCAACACACATACTCGTCATCGTCGATGCTTCCGAGGTAACCGAAACCACGTCTCAAAAGCGCACCGTACGTGCTCGCTCGATTCAAATGCCGATTAACGACCTGCTGTTCAAACTGAACATGCCTAACCTTTCGAAAGAGCCCAAGCTTCCACCTCGTATGTACCAGGAGCTCCCCCGGGTTGGTATCCGAGTCCCGCACATCGAGACGTTTCGTCTCCTTGTCATCTTTTTGCACACGCGCAACCGGATCGAACTGATGCGCGGGGTGCTCCCAGAGTGGATCAGGGATATCCTGCAGCAAAGATTGACCGCGTCTCAGCCTGCCATCCCAGCACCGGTTGAGCCCAAGGAGAAGAAAAAGGGAAGACTGCTTGGTATCTTGAGCCTTGGATCGATGTCCACGGAAAGTTTCACGTTGCCCCCGCCTGCGGACTCTGGCCCTGAGCGTCTATTTGATGAAGTGGCTAGGGAAATTGCCGAAGCATCGTGTGATGGTGATGTTTTTGAACGTGATCTTGCGGAGGCTTCGGCCACACTCAACGCATTGCGCGATAACTTGACGTTTATCGGGTTCCATGAAAAGGCTCTATGGGCCGAGCTGGAGGATTATATTTCTGTTTTGGTTCGCGCCGTCGCCCTCACCTCCGAGTCCAAAGATCCGTGTAATTAGCTCTCTTTTACCGCGGATTTGTGACGGTACAAAAAATGTATTAGAATGTATGCATATCTGTTCCTCTGCTTGTTTATCCATGTACTAGCTCTATGAATCTATGTATTACTTTGATCTCACTCTAGACATTGAAAACATCTGCCCGAGTTTCGATCCAACGACGTATGTTTATCTAACAGCTATATGATATTGTATTTAACGAAGGCTATCAAGGAGAAGACAATACGGGCATCACAAGATGGTTCTATTCTCTCCGCTCGACAACGCCATCGAAAAGGCTAGAATCATGCGTTCCAAGAGACGTATTATGCAATAACACTTCCGACACAAACTTATCCTTAGCCTCTGCGAACTGTAGCACAACATATGCCACGAAAAAGATCTCGCAGAGGATATCGTCACGCTGATTGCATTTTAACTTCGGATTGCGAGAATCATTCGTCCTCGCACCCAAGTGCGTAATCAGCTCTGAGGACTCGGAAATGTATTGGAACGTAACAATATCTGTACAGATATCTCTATGAATCTATGTATTACTTTTACTTTGTGGCCATAACATCAAAAGGGAAAATATGTATGTATGACGCTGATATCAGAGCTTGGAAGAAGATCAGCGTTAAATCAGCGTAAATGAAAAGTACCTCGGTCATCTAAGCTCATACAGCAGCAAACAAACGTTTTTCCTTTGAAAAGCGTGCTAAGGGGAAACTGTCAAAAAAGCTTCATATGGTTGAAATGAAATCATTCACGCACCATAGAGTACACAACACGCTCCTAAAATCATGATGCCTCCGGAATATAATGTCACAGCCCACCACTGGCCACCAGATCGGCTCAAAATGGCCCCAGATATGGATGATCCAGCAAGTTGGCCTGTAAAAAATGATTCCTTTGAATAACCTGATCGACGCTGATCGAGAGATAAACTCAACCTGGAGCGTTTATCAAAATCATGAAGCCAGTAATCGTCGATAGTCCTTCCACACCGAACAGTTCTGCGCACACCACCGGAAGGAGACTTATAAACCAGCAACCGACGAGCCCATAGAGAGCAGCGAAAACCATGATCGACGCATACGTCTTCGAAAATGTCCAAATGAGGATCTGGAAGATGCCTCCGAGGAAGAACGAGAGGAAGAACACGTTGATTGGTCCAAGATAGTCAGCAAAGCTCCCAGCAGATATCTAGTCGAGAGAGTCAGAGGGGACCATCAGTTCAAGAGACAGTGCGCTATCAAGCGGGGAAGTCTAATGATAGGCTCACGCGTCCTATTCCAGCTGCGGTGTCTCTGTTAATGAGGAGTTCTGAAACGCAAAACGATGGGCCACGTACCACAAAGACTCATGACCACCAAAGGACCCACAACCAGAAGCGAATCCGGGTCTATTGAAGGCACGAACTGTTTGGTGTATGTCGTGATAAAATAGAACGGGGCCTATAAATAGAAATACACGTTAGTTTAATAACAACAAGGTAGAGTAATCATCGTACGAGGTATCCAAAGAGCCCAACGCAGATGCTCAAGGCCACGCTGTAGAACTGGCCATTGACGCGCTCTGGCAACCAACGTTTGTTTCCTGAAAACCCTGGGGTGGGTCGTTCTTTGAGTAGAATGAAAGCAACGATCCACACCGCTCCATGCATGCCACTGTAGACGAGCATCGCTTTTCTCAGTCCGAGACGGGTGAGCCTGTAGGGACGTTAGTGAGGTGTTCTTTCACTTGAGAGATGTGGACATACAATACGCGGATGATGATAGAACCTATACCAGCGCCGATACCGGAACCGGCCACGGCGAGACCTGTCGCGAAGCCTCTCTTGCGCAGGAACCATTGCGCTGGCAAGGCCATGTACAGCGGCATGCCGAGACCTTGGGCGAACCCAAGGAGGACGCCTTGAAAGAGGAAGACGTGATAGAGTTTTGTTGAAAATGCCGAAGCCAGGAGAAAGGCGTAGGCGAGGACGCTGCTAAGAGCGATCATTTTCTGTCGACGAGTTAGAGGCGGGCGTGATGGCTGGAAGGACAACAGTGTACCTTGTATCCACTAGAAGAACCAGGATGAGACAATGAGGGTGTTATATTTCATAGGTACTTACTAGCGGTCACCAATCCCTCCCGCAATATATGAGGTAATCCCCATAGTCTGGAAAAGGCGTTGAGCGTAAACACAGGCAAAAGACTGACAGACGTACACAATTTTGAACACCTCCCACTAGACTCAAGATACTTAGACTAACATCCGGAAACATATGAGTGTGATAATAGTCCTGCAAGGCCCCCCAGAGCAGCCCGAATCCCCTTTGAAGAGCTCAGTCAGAATGTCAGTGAAAGATGCCTAGACATGCGCTTACATGCAAGTACATGAGAACATAAAACATCCAAGAACGACCAGCCATGCCCGGAGACCACCATCGGGGTATCCCCAGTCATCAGCGCTCGTATGATCCGCGTCTGAGGTCATGTCCTTGACGTCCTTTTCATCGAGTGCGTGTGTCGATGCCAGCATCGCCTCTGTACTAGGAATGCCATCGCGGGAATGAAGGTTTATTTGGGTAGACATGGTCGCTTGGCATTAAACTGTGATGGGGTCATGCCTATAAGCAAAATAAAAACGTCGAGAGTGCTTGAAATTGTCTAATTTCAACATTTGGGCCCCTAAAATTTTTCTCCTCTTGACGGTCCGGTGTCGTGAGTAATAGCGCCTGAACGTTCTGCCTCGGTCGAAGATCGGAGAGATAGGCGGAAAAGAGACGGAAACGAAACCTCTCTTCGTACTTGGACAAATCTGCGACCGCTAACGCGTATACGCGTGAACCATGTTCGGTGACAATGCACGCACCAGAGGTGAGCTCTGTACAGACAAGTGATTGCGCGAGATTCCTTGACAGATGCGCAATTCTTCGGATCTTGTTTCCTGGAGTAACTCTGAACCGTTCAAGACAAAGAAAGCATCCGAGTCTTGAAGTAAAGGTAAGTCAGTGTCATCTTCTTTCATAATAATAAGGAAGCTATGTCAACTTTTATGTAGAATACTGATACCGGGACACATGCAGCCTGAGGTATGCGTAGTCGGCGTTTGCGTTTTACGAGAGTTTCAATGGTGTCCGCGTACAGATCGTTGGCTGCGTTTGTGACACAATGTAAGCGCTGTCTGTTCCTAAAGGACCTGAGGTCAACATTGGTGATTTACAGATCAAAGCGTACTCGATACTATAACAGAATCCTCAGAGGGTGGTTTCAAAAATGAAATGCCAACGCGACGATGGTATCTGAGCTACAGCTACTTACGCTGGGCCCGGGTACGTTGTGCGCGAGTATTAGTTTACGTTTTTCTAAGCCATTCCGCCCTATTACCGAGAGTTAGAGCGATGAATTTCTGGTTAAGAAAAATACCAACCAGTCGCTTACGATGAGGCACGTTGAATGCCTCCGAGGATCCAATAGCACTCACTGCGCACCGGCAATTCTCCAGGCAGGCAGGGAAAGGTTTCTGGCGCAGAAACCGCAGGCACCATACATATCAGATCTCTGTGAATAGCGTCAGAAAAGTCGGTGTTCGGATATCTTACACGAGGACAAATCGGACACTTTGGGTCTGTCATCGAATCTCCTAGTGGCGTTGAACAATGGGTAAATTGTATAATTTGGAACCAGCATATCACTGGCAGATAACGATCGAAGAGGTCTTGATCTACAGCTCATAATGCACCTACTGGGCTATACATAACCTGCATTTACTAGGGTTTCCTCTGTGAATCATGTGTCACTCGCAGGACGTAGAATAATGTAATTAGACATGTACCGTGCGTAAACCCAATTCCCTAACAGTCGACGTCTAACCTCTGGGACACAGTCCTATGCGAACCATATCCTGAGAGATCTAGGAGAGCAAGTGTCGTGGGTGAAGCTCTTCATTTCACTATCACTGAAGGAAGACGCAGCGGCAACCGGCTAGAATAAATAAAGATAGTGCAGTTGGATCGGTCATTCGTATTTGAGTGGATCCATTAGCTCTAAAAGACCAAAAAAATTAATCCGCAGATATTCACCGGCATTATCTAGGGGTACCAAGCCATTCTCTCCTCTTTTTGCAGCAGTGCTACGTCACGGAGGACCACCGCGGAGATTTCTTTCCAGGTCGACGGCTTCGGAGTCAAGGAGATCGCCGAAGTGAAACGCATCGCTGATATCGTTGCCTTCGGTATTAATGGTACAGAGAGCTATAGGTGATATTATGGTTATTGATATTATCCGATTTTATTCGCGAGTTCGGTGTCGGATTTTGTGGCAATATTTACCCTTTGTAGTCGACGGTCGTCAGCAGAAAGGATCACGTGAATATGGCAGGCAAACTCGACGAAGTCTTTCAAGTTCATCTGTGCTGAGCTACAGCAAAAAGGAGTTGAAGCCGTAACTAGTAGATCAGTGGATTCTAATTTCTAAAGCCGCCGGCCCTAAACACATGTGACCGGACCGGGCATTCCGCGGCGGCCGCCGTCAACTTGAAAGAATCTACCTTGTTACCAAGCATTGTCACCTAGTATCACTATCTGATTACGGAAATAAATCTCTCCGGGTATTATTGTTAATATCGGAGATCCATAGGCATTTCGAGGATACACCGCCACTTCATGAACAACAATCGGGCGTAAGGATCTTTCGTTCTAGAGGCTAACGGAGACATTTGTACTACCTCAAGTTTGCTAGTGGGATATCACCGTCAGCCTTTCAGAAGGCTATATCCCAAAGTATTCTAGCCTCATGGCTCACTCTCGTCTGTCCATATTGACCTGACGATGAAAAAAGGTGCCTTGGGCTCGGCACCAGCTACTTCTTTTTAATCATCTTCCACAGATCTATGCGACAGAATGTTTGTAATATGCTTCCACCAATCATATCGCAGCCGAGAACCATATCGCTGACGCGTACACTTTGCAGATAGTAATACTTCTGACGGAATAGTGAAAGCAGCAGTATAAAAAGTTTAGCCTCAGGCTGTCCCTCAACACTCACACACGCAATGTCCACTTCACAACTTGTCTGGCTTATCACTGGAACTTCGTACGCGGTTCATTATAATCAACAGTCATGCTAAATGCTGAATTGACTTTGTTTAGGACCGGACTTGGAAGAGACTTGGCTGTTGCTGCCCTCGGGCGAGGAGAGAAAGTCATCGCTACTGCTCGTGCGCGATCTTTGCACCTCCTAGCCGATCTCAAGGAGAAGGGTGCTGAGACACTTGAGCTCGACGTCACTGCCCCTCTTGATGATCTCAAGAAGGTCGCAGACAAGGCAGTAGCCATATATGGTCGCGTAGATGTGTTGGTGAACAACGCTGGATATCTTCTCGTTGGCGCACTAGAAGAGAGCACGTATGTCTTTGCAATTATTCTCATTCTATGCTTTTGACAAGCACTATTTTAGGCCCGAAGAAACGTTCGACCAGTTCAAGTGAGTATCAGAGATTATCGTGTTGCTCTATCTCGCTAACCATCTTCCCAGCACAAATGTATTTGGCGCGCTAAATGTGACCCGAGCATTCCTCCCTCACATGCGCGCCCAACGAACCGGTACCTTCGTCTGGACAGGATCCGTTGCTGGTTGGGTGTAAAGTCTTTTGTTTAAGCATTCTTCCTGCCCTTACTCATGCCAACTCAGAGCTGCACCCGGTGCTGGGCTGTATAGCACCACCAAATGGGCTCTGCGCGGAATATCAGAGACGCTTCACGCTGAAGTCTCGCCCTTAGGACTTCGAAGCATTTGCCTCGACTTCGGATACTTCCGTACTGCTTTCTTATCGCCAGACCATCGGAAACCGTACGTTGCTAAGATCGATGACTATAAAGAGATCACGGAGAAGGTCGAGAGCGGTCTGCAGGGTAAGTGTTGCGTTTCACCAACTTTCGGGTACTGACGGTGACTCGTACAGCGTCTAATGGAACGCAGCTTGGAAATCCGGAGAAAGGCGTGCAGGTAATGTTGGATGTTGTGCGTGGGGAGGGTGTAGCACAAGGGAAAGAATTCCCCAAGTCCTTGTTGATGGGCTCGGACACTTTCGCGGTAGTGCAGGATACGATACAGGGGTATTTGAAGCTCCAGGAGAATTGGGAGAGCGTTTCGAAGAGTACAGACTTTTGAGCACTAACAGTAATGGTCTTGTGGTTGAGTCGGGGTGAGGTACATGTAGTGATAGAGAAGGTTTCAATTCTTTGTAGTTATCGTTCTGACCTGTATATGTTCTATCGCCTGTTCTTTGTGAGTCGTGGTATCAAATTTATATCGCCGTCTCTATAACGGACCGTAGATATCGTGTAATATGATAATGATGATGATATCAAGGCGATCGACAATAGACGTTTGAAATTTCTGCCGTCAAGTTTAATAATCTCGTGGATTGCAGTTATTTCCCATCGTGGTCACGAACTACGCAGGCATAACCGTCCAATTTGAAGAAATTGAAATGTTCGACAAGACTACACATGTAGATATATATTGCATTCTGGGAAACAACCTCCTGCGACTTGTAATAACTCCAGGTAAACTGATACAATTGCATGATACTAGATGTGGCTTATATACACAAGAGCCCAGGAAAAAATGCAGAAAAAACACTCAATAGCTCCTTTGACGTCCGAAGGTGAGGTAATACAACATGATACTCTATCTATACACAACTATACAAAAGGACACAAGAAAATCACTGGAACGAATCATTGTTGAGACTCAATACCTAGCTCCTTCGACGACAGACGCCAGGCTTTTCGCCATTGAAGCAGCCAAAAATTCTGGATTGGAAACGGACCGTGGCCGTAACGACATACGGTGGTTGAAACGATCCATGCAAGTCCTCGACTCGCTTGCAGGGACAGCCTCTCTGGGAACGAATTGGAAGGGCACATCGTCATCTGGGTTTTGGTCCCACTCTGGCTCGATGACAAAATATATTGTATTTCGTTTATCCTCTGTAGACGCTGGGGATAGGATTATCGCAGGTATTGGCGTAGGAGGCAGTTCGCAGGTGGGAACAGGTTTGGGAGGCGGGATAGTCCTGGAAGATTCGGACGAGTGAGCGGACGAGGAGGAGCGTATGGAGTTAGAACCAGAGATGGACTCGGTGTCGAGATTTTGAGCCGTTCGGAGACAAGGAGTCGATTTGTGATTTTGTATGATTTTGGGAATAGGCGCGACGATGGGAATGGGGGGAATACTGGGAGTCAAGAGGTTTTCAGGGGTTGTTGAAAGTTGAGGTGTTGTAGGCGGTTTAGGCGTTGGCATCCGCCTAGGTGTTAGTGGGAGTATAGGTACCGGCGCATACCACGCATTAACTTTGCCCAAATCATGAGCACTCAGTGGCGGAGTGGGCGGAAAAGAACCATCCGCCATGCGAGGGATCAGCGAAGGCTGCGACCCGTGCTCAGACGCTGAATCTGTGGGCCAGCCTACAGTGCTAAGCTTCAAAAATCCAGGAAATTTCCGGGACATCTTGGTGGCACTTGTCAATGGGACGTCGGCCTCGCTCTTGGATGGCGAATCCAGACTACTGAACTTTTTGGGAAATTTCTTGAACACACTACGGCCTAACGATGATTGTTTTTCGTCACTAGTAAGTGCCTCTACGGACTCAACGGCGCCAGACTCTGGTACGACAGGAGCTGAAGAGTCCAGAAGGCTGGTAGGAGGCGCCGAGATATTGGACGCTTTTCGACTACGAAACAGGCGCTTCCAGCGTCCAGTCGACAGTTTGCTATCAGAATGTACTTCGTCCGTGCCAGAGCTATTGCGACTCGATTCCGAATCGCTTCTGCCTAGAGGTGGCGCAGATTGAGGGCTGTTATCAGTGGGGAAGTCGTATGGGAGGTCTATGATAGCCTGCTCGGTTATTCAGTATATTTGAAAGGCAGACAGAGGAGAGAACGTATACCTTAGACGAGAGTGACGCTGACAGAAGTCCTTCATCAGGGGGCGGCCTGTCCACTGGAGGTGATAGAACCCGCCCACAACTTTGGAGATACCCAATAGGTACAGTTGTGGTAGCTCCCGTTAAGGGAGCGAGAGGCCACAGGCAGCTGATGATGTCTGCTCGCGGAGGAACAAGCGGTCTCTCTTTGTGTAAAGGGCATACTGTGTTTCCATCAATATTGGGCGGCGAACAGGGTAAATCACTGTCGAACGATGCTTCCTCATCCAGCGGATAACATGATTCGTCGTCGATGGTGCTACCGCCCTCCGGGATTGGCGACAGGAGATGGCGGTGATATGTCTGGTGATATTCTATAGGGTTGTCAAACTGTTCCGACGCGTCGTCAGTGCTGGGTGGCAGAGCCAGCGAGGGTGGAAATTGAGGAAACGACTGGTTCAACACCATGTCGCCGATGTCAAAACGCGTCGCTGGTGCTAGACGCTTCTTGTCGATTGATTGGCACAGGAGGCAGCGAGGGTGGGGGATGGCGACTTCGCTTCACGGAAGAGGTCGAGGGTAGAGGGAGAGACAGGAAACGGCTGAGGAGGGGAACCGAGATTGTAGTGGATCTCCTGGAACGAACGCGACGACAGAGATTCACCGATCGATTCTGATTGTTGGGCAACAGATAGAGCAACGAGAGCGGAAGAGGAGAGAAGGGAGTGTGGAGAGAATATGAACCAAAAAAAAATACAACGAACGTCGATTGGCGTAGATGTACTGCCAAATACAAGAGTGGAAGATGTTTTGTAGCTCGCACGTCGACGTTAAGTAGAAGGAGGTAAAGGGTAAACCGAGGTCCTTTGGTCAAGTTTGGCACGGAGTCGAAAAGGGCAAGGTGGCTGGGGCACCGTGGGCCAATGATGGCCTCCGGACAATGTAGGTTTCTATAGTGGCACGAACAATGATTGTCCGGTATTTTGAGCTGCCTCAAGCACAAACCATGTGGCCTCTAGGAAGGCAAAATTTAAGAGTGTGCACACCCCTCAACCATGTTAGGACACGATCATGTCTTTATTTTATCGGCGACTCTACCCACTAACCTATATTACAGACCTAGATCAGTACTACTCAAGTGTGGCACAGAACAACATAGCATACGGCTCTCATTGCTGCCTATCGAACTTCTTCCACGCGTGTTTCTCGTACTCAACCGTCCGTGTTCTCTGTTTCTTGGGTCTAGAAATGACCAAAGTGAGCACTGTGCCAAAAATAAAATCACAGACTACATACAATACGAGTGCGCGAGGTTCGACTCGTCCTCGGTGTTGCAGACTGAGGAACCTATCTCTGAACAGATTGCCTTCAGGCTGCAAACAAAATCAGAGCACGAAGGCAGAGAAAGGGTATAAACACACCTTGAGCGCTCTTAAACTCTCAGTGAGGTCTTCTCCCAGTTGCACGTCTACTTCACCCTCCGACACCTTATGCCTCCCGAGTTTTTGCCCCGACAGCCCTTTCTTTAACTTGGATTCAGCAAGAAGCCGACGCTGTTGACGTTCTGCATCATACTTGGCGCTGTTCATCTTCACCTCCTTGCGTAGAGCCTTGACTTTGTCAATGGTGGACAGCATACGTTTATTGGCAGCTTTATGTGCTAGTGCACGTTTCTGAAAGGTCGTGTCAGTACGGGGAAGAGGAGTCACGGATACACATGCGACGAACCTCAGCCAGTACCTTGGCAGTTTTTCTCCGTTGTTGTTTTGTCTTTCTCTCTGGTGCCGGTGTACTAAAGATCTCTATCGGCTCTTGTTCATCCTCAAATACGGTGGCGATGTCAACCTTCATTCCGGGCACGCCGCTATTACCGTCGTCCGCATCCACTCTCGCTTTCTCCATCCTGGTTTTCACCTCCGCTAGCTTTTCAGCCTCAGAGATTCTCTTCTCCTCGATCTCATGAGCTTTGAGAAGAAGCTCAAGATGGGCATCGGCTGGAGGGTTATACGACGTTCCAAGGTGAGGCTCAACCACTGCCGGGACCTCGATGATTTTTCGGGGCTGTGTATGCGTTGGAGCCTGTCGTGAAATATTAGATTGAGATGGTACCACAACATGGATGAACGGACCTTCACGGGCATCTTTTGGAGACGCTCTGTTCCCTCTGGAACATCCGGTTCCTGTTCCTCGTCTGCAGCCCAAGGGTCGAATTGTCCACTGTTTTTCACCGCCTCCGTTACACCAATCACAGCACTCCCTGCGCCAAACTCTGTAGGGTTGACGATGCTATTAAAAGGGCCCTTTCTTGGACGCTTCGCAATACGCAACATCCGCTCCTTCTCCTCCCTCGTCACTACTGCTTTTCTTTTTCCGGAAGACGTCGTTCGTGAAAACACAGCCGGTACAGCTGATCGCTGCGCAAGAATTTTCGCTGCCATGGTTTGCGATGTGAGTGACTTTGGTATAGATTTCCGGACTTGATGTGTATTCGTAAACAAAGGGAAGTTTACAGGAGTTGGTGATACTCACTTTCGTCATCGCCAGTGACATCGACGAAGAAAAGATTACTGTCGTTCGTTTTTTGCAGGAGTTTACTGCAGAAAATCATCGTTGTAATTGGTAAAATTATCTCGGATGGGACACCTACCCTGTCACCCTCTCTTCCTCCCTCATTCCTTCCATGGCCTCTTCGACGTCTTCAATATTAACGTTTTTGCGCCATGCTCGTTTGCCCTTGCGGCTAGACTGGCTGTGCTGGGAAGGTGCCCCTAGAGCTGACCGTGATTTAGTTTTACTTTTTGTTTTCGAAGTAGAAGCCGACATGATGGTGAAAGTTCGAATGAAAACGCAAAGCTGAGAAAATTAGTGCCGACGTAATCTTACGTAACGTTCAATATCCATGGTGCAGTGGGAAAGCGCCGACACCCGAACGCAGGTTCGAACCGTATTATCCACGTTCTCTCTCTCTCACTATAAATTCTTCTGCGACTAAGCTATCACTATGAACTTCCTGTCAAAAATGCGGTCTGGTATCCCAAAGTGCATAAAAAGAGCGGCGCTCGGATTCTGTCCAGAAAATCCAAAGAAATCAAATATGACCCGACGTCCATCGAAATATCTAATATATAAACTCCTCCGCATACATATTCCCTACAGCAACATATTCCGGTCGTGCATTACAGTAATAGCGCTCTTCTGCCTCGACTTGTTCGACATCTGTTCCCATATAGGATCCACATCTGGCCCTTCCAAGTCTCCAGCGCCATCCCATCCCCAACACCATACTGAAATAACATGTCAGCCACTGCGATAAACAAAGGATGGATAATACCATAATCCGGCCCAGGAACAAATGTCAAAGGCTCGCTCTCCTCTTCCGTGAACAGTCGATCGTGCGGGCCGAACCACGAGCGGTCCTGAGGATCTGTTCGAGGGTTGTCGGGAAGTCCTCCTAACCGTACATACCCACGAATAGCGGTAAGGTTTCGCCTCTGGGGATGGATGATATCAAAAACTTTCTGTTGGACGGTCAGAATCATGAAGCCCGTCAATGCACCACGGGGAGATTCGCCCGGCGCTGACGGATGTTCGACGGTGAATTTCTTCCCTTTGACATCCGATCGTCTGGAACTTTACCGCCGAATGTTCCGCGTGGTGACACGAAATTTGGAAAAACCACTCACGCTATCATACGCCAACTTGACCCTCGGAACCATCAGTATCCGACCATATCCCGATTCCCAGTAATCGTTGCAGATGAGACTGCACTCGGAAGCACTACATTCGCCCTCCATGATCTTGGCCATTCTGAACCTAACGTGAGGAGGGGAGTAGAACGGTGCGGGATCCAACACGGCGATGCCATTCCAACATGATTGCACCTGGACCGGTAAATGTCTCTGGAAGCGCTGTGACGAAAGGGGGTGGTGGAATATCTGCTCGAACGGCGCATTCTCCAAAGCAGTACCGTTGATATCTCGGGCGACCCAATTGTCGTAGAAAACAGGGGCCCCAATGTCCTCGTGGTACATGTAGTCGGCCGCGCAAGTAATTCCAGCGTTGTTGTTCCGACTCTGCCAGATGAGCTCGAGCAGGTCGTCAACACAGGGAAGAACGTCATTCATGAATATAATAGTGTCGAAGTACTCGTTCTCAGCGTCACGTAACTCGTGAAGAGGCACGAACGCGGCATTGCGTACCTCGGCAAGGTACTCTATCCGGTGATTAAATGCGCCTCTAGTACGCATTGAAGTCCGGATAGTGATACGCATTCCAACGCTGCGGGTGAGGGCATCGAATATTCGTAGCAGGGCCTTGGTCTGATCCGTGGAACCGTTTTCGTAGATAGAAACGAACACGTTGTGGTAGCCCAAAATTGCGGATACGCGAAATAGCGCGGCAAATAGGTCAGGGATGACGTCGAAGGAATTATAGAGATTAATGGCGAAGAAATATTTGTGGTCGCTCCCCATGACATCGCGCCGTGAGCCTGCACCCTGGAAAGGCTGCTCAGCAGCATCGGTTATGCCAAAAGTATCGAACCAGGATTTCCGGGAAAGACTTTTGTAGCCCATGAGAGGAGTATAACGCTCTAGGGCCTGCTGGGAATAGAGTGGTTGAGCACTTCGTGTACACTCTTTGGTATAATGGGGAGTCAGTGTCGTGAGGAGGTCCAGCACCCGCAATCGCTGGTCGAGCGTCGGTTGCTGTATTGGCTGCCGGGTATTCTGGCGTGATTTTGCAGGTACATAGCTGCTTCTCCATACTGGAGTAGAGGGCTGCAGAAGGGTAAGCAAAGGAACAGGCGCATATATCCAGGTAAACGCACGCTTGTCCATGGAAATAGTCTAGCAAATATCATGCCCACAAAGATACCGATAGCGAGCGCAAGGGGCGTCGGCACCTTTTTAATCTGCTGAACGACGCCATTCGGTTTGTTCATCGTGCTGGACGATGGCGAGAGCAAAAAAGATGGTGGACGTTCGGGTGAAAGTAGTGACAGGTCCGAGGATAGGAGCCGCTGGACACTCTTCCCGTTCTACCACCACCATCCTTTCTCACCCTCTGCTCATCGTCGTGGTCGTCGCCAACAGCGCATGCAGCGACGAAGAGGACCGGCACATATATCTCCTCCAATACAATCGCCTTTGAGGATGTCTTCCGACGAAAAACAGTCCCGACTCAACCAACGCCATTTTGGCGTGAAGGCTAGAGTATGGGTCCTTCTCGGTCTCTTCATTGTCGTTATTTCGCTCCTTCATTACATCCTGCCTACCGCGCAAACGTCGAAGCCGTACACTACGGTCAACCTCAAGTCCAAGAATTACCTCAATAACACCCATGCTGACCCAAATCCATTCGAATTCTGTCCTGTCTATGGCCCTGGCGACGCCGTTGGTGCTAAATACGGTGCACTCAAGCTCTCCCAGAGCAGAATGCATCTAGGCAGTAGCGCAAGAGTCAACAGAGTTCTCAATAGAGCTCTGGCAGGCCAGCCTGTCACCATCAGCGTCCTCGGGGGTTCAGGTGCGTTTTTTTCCGCAGTACTCTACGTCCATTCCTAACATCGTTTCTGTAGTGTCTGCTTGTCATGGTGCTGGAGACGACCCAGTAGCCCCCAGATGCTATCCTTCGCGCTTTTTCCAGTGGTGGAACTCTGTCTTTCCTCACCCTGCCTCTGAGCTTACCAATGGCGCCATGCGACGGACAAACTCCGCCTACTACGGCTACTGCAGTATGCACCACATTCCAGACGTTACTGACCTTATCATCGTCGAACTCGACTCTGACGATCCTGCCGACAAGGAGATGATGGAGCACTTCGAGACTCTTATTCGCTCCCTTCTCATCCGTCCCGATCAGCCGGCGGTTATTCTTCTCGGACACTTCAGTCCACAAGTCCATGAATCCAGTGGTTTCGCCGGCCCAGACCACTGGCACAATGTGGTCGCACAATTTTACGACGTCGCGCACATTTCAACGAAATCAGCGCTTTACTCCGACTATATGAGCGACCCTGAAAGTGTCTCCAAATATTTTGTCGACCCTGTCCTCGCCAGCCCACTTGGCCATGAACTTCTCAGCGACGTCCTCATTGCTTATTTCCAAGCGCAGATCTGCTCTGCTTGGGCTGTCGCTACCGGGAGCTCTTACGAAACTGTACCTAACCGATTAGATGACAATGGTGGGCTCGGCGATGTCCATGGATTGTTTGGCGGAGTGGGTCAGCGGAAAGGAGTACCGGAGCCCGGAGACGAGGGCAAGGAAGAAGTTGACGCCGAAGGAAACAGGGTCAAGCCTCAGTTGCTTCCGCCTACCAGCAACGCGTATGTGCCTCCGCTCCACGTCCCTCCTGGCAGGATCAACACGCGTCCCAAGTCGGACGTCCCGTTCGAGGAAATCGCGCCGTACTGTGTTAGTGCGAATGACCTCATCAACCCGCTTCCCCCGTCGCTATTTTATGGTTCCGGATGGTACGCAGCACACCCTCAGACCGGTAGCGGCGCCATGCAGGCCACAAGTCATTACTGGTACTCGTCGTTACCGTTGAGCAAAATCAGGATCCCCATACAAGTCGGCGCAGGAGATATTGGGGTATATTTTCTCCAAGAACCAACATCCTCCGTTGGAGGAGGCAGTGCGGTGGAATGCTGGGTCGACGATAATTACGCAGGAGCAAAGGTGTTAGAGAATGCTGCCGACGTTGGAGAGCCTGTAGCAAAGTGAGTATCCGAATTTTGGCCGCGTGTTCACAGCTGATAGTTTTGATAGACTCGATCTCATCGACCACTTTGTGAGCCGTGGGTCACACTTTATAGAATGCCAACTATTGGGAGAGGAAGGACAGTCAGTACCTGCCTTCAAGATCATAGGTGTATTTGCAACATGATCGATTGTATCTCATTCGGATTATATCATGGGGACATTTCTTTCTTCTACATTATTGCGTGATTGGTTTCTCAGATCTGCTGTCCTCTTCAGGTACTTGTCGCGCGCACCGTCTCGGGGAAATTGTTGTGCATGAAAATGAACGTCCAGTGTCCAACGCTTGATTCCTTGCACCACGCCACCCCATTTCTTCGATGTTACTAACTTTACCTCGTCGACGTCTTCGACGACGGTTTTTCTTGGATTGCGATTTATAGTTCATTCGAAACATCCCACCTAGCCATTCGTTTCGAATGACTTAGGAATGTCAATGAATACTGGGGATGAGCACTTCTGGAATCGTGATGCTGCCTTGGGTCCACAGCTGGAGCATGTCACTATAGGGAACTGCCACTTTTTGTAGCGATCATGTTTGTGTCCGATCTGCTGCCTGGTCGTGAAAGCGAATTCAAATCGATATGGTTCCATGATACAGGCTCTCAATGGAGGTCAAATTCAATAAAAAGGTATCGAGCTGGCTTAGATACCTTGTTTGATGGGCCAGGGGGACACGATGCTACCGCCAGCCTTCGACTCCTTCCGCTGCATCGAAATGACGATGTAAGAGACATCAACGTCCTTATCTTCGCCGAGCCAAAATATAAGCGCTTCCGCATCCATGATGTCGTTCCTGCAAAAATTCCACTCAGCTCGACCGATATCATGCTGCTGGAACATTCGAACTGGTCGAGCGGATTATCCTGATCATACACGTTACGTGCGGCGTTCAGGACGATATCGAGCACTTCCTTGCTGTCCTCTAGAAGACCGTGTGCGACGTACTATCCGGTGACGTTCTCAACATTTATCTATGTCTTCTCAAAACGACCTGCTGCGCTTCTCAGCAACTGTTCCGTCCCTAGTATATCGAATTTTTGTCAGCAAGTACACATTGCTAGAACTTTACACGGAGGATGGGATCACAAAGTCGTCAGTCCTTATGAGTGGTCCATCCTAGTTGCTGGTTTGCTGCACATCTGACGAAGCCAATAGGAATCACATTCTCAAGGAATCGTTGTAAAATAGTTGTCGATACATTTCAGTAAAGACGGATGAAGTATAATAGTCGAGAAGGTTCGGCTTGAAAGCTAGAACAGCATCAAAGGCGGTACTTATGACCGTTTCTGGTCAAAGAGCAGGCGCGGCCCGGGATACCGGGGACCGGCATTTATGTACTCCTTTACTTCCGTCTATCACCATGGTGCAGAAACTCGTTCAATTAATATACATCCATGGCTTTAGAGGTGTTTAATCTCCATCTTCATCTTGGAAAACCTAACGAATATGTGTTTCAGGCGATGATACCACTTTCCAGGTCCGTCCATCCTGCCTCGGAAGCCGTAGTCTCGTTCAGCATGCTGTGTAGTCATTCCCCATCGACTTGCAGGAATACCTCGCAGCTCGAATACCCCCAGAACTCAATATCTGCATTAAAAGCACTCTATACCTCACGTACAAGAGCGTCAAGCCCATTTCGCATGCTACGAAGAACTTTCTCGAGTGGTGCGCGCCTACTGCGCCTCCGACTGCTGTTAAGTGCTGACTGTTTGTGTTACTTAGGTTAACAACGCAACCGCCCGGACCTGTCATTCTCCTCGGACACTCTATGGGTGGCCTCTTAGCAGCTGAAGCAGCGACACATATATCTAACAATCCCAACGGATACAGGCCGCATCGCATTTTCGCAATGATAGCCTTCGATACACCTTACTTAGGGATGCACCCGCACGTCGTTATAACAGGAATCGCCTCTCTTTTCGATGACGATGGCAAGGACAAGAAAACAGAGAGCGAGATGAACGCGCATCCTGACGTTCAAATCGTTGATAGTGAAGTTACCGACGGATGGGAGACTTTCCGCAAGAACATACCTGGTACGTCACTGAGTCTATATGTTACTCCATTCTCTCATACTCTAGACGGATAGGCCGGACATCATCGTCTTCCCTGTCGCTCTTCTCTGCCCACTCATCTTCATCCTCACATTCCCGTTCGCCCTCACCCTCTCTTATCGACCAGACGAAGAACTTCTTTAACTCGCACGCGGACGACCCCCTGGTTCGTTGGGCCCGTAAACACTCGAACGAACCCTTCACCGCCAGTAAACGCTGGCTCGTTGAGCATTTTCAATTCGGCTCATGCATGTTCGACCCCCCGGAGCTGAAAGATCGATACACGGCGCTTGTCAAATGGAATGGCGGGCTATGGGTGAACTATTGGACACAGACGGTTCCGCATGTGCAGGAGGATGGTCACGTCGAGGAGGCTGATAACGATGTGGCCCTCCTTCAAACAGGCATGGCGGAGACTCCGTCGACCACTGTACCTGCGGAGTTGGGCCCCCGAACAGCTTCGGAGACAAAGGCGGCGAAGAAGGATGATGAGAAACGAAAGAAGAAACTGAAAAAGCAGAAAGAGAAGGAGGCGAAGAAAGGCAAGGTCGCACGGCATTTCGTCGTTCTGCCGACAGGCCTGGGACGGATCCTTGGCGGTGGAGAGAAGTGGGAGAACGTGCTGATCGAGGGCGTCAAGGACGAGGTGGGAGCGCATTGCGGGCTGTTTATTCGCGGGCAGAATTTGGATTATGATGGTCTTGTGGATAGAGTAAGTAGAAAGATTGTGGGGTGGTGTTATACGTTGTAGCGTTAGTCATTCTGTATTCGTTTTTAGAAACGGCTGTTCGCAGATTCGGAAGGTCGATACTATTGATAATATATCGTCCTTTTTCCATGGTGACTCGGCCGGAAAATGGATGAAATGGGAGTGATCAGTTATCTTTTACAGTTCCCGATTCAGATCGTCGGCTCCGAGTATCACGTGACTCGGCATGAATGCCGAATTTTCGGTAAATTCCGAATGCCGCTCCTCGGCAATAGTGTGATTTTTTGTGTGACTATTAAAATGAATAAAAATAATATTGCTTGCTGTTCGCTTGCAACCTCTGTAATGGGGATGCTTTTCACATACAAACAGAAACAATTTCCATGACCATCAGTCAGCTTTAAAGTTGGTATCTACCCCACCCCCAGAGAATGCATGCCAAACTGCAATGCAAATCCCTCCACTGAAGAAAAGAATGCATATGATCCATCCCCATATTCTTTCTGGTGTCTTGCTACTGTTATCCTTCGAGGACTACCATACAGATGGACACTAGCACATACTTCACATAGTTCTAACCAGTGCCAAGGGTGTATTGTAGTTTAATCTCACTCTCAAAATTCTAGTCCCCTTATTTCTGCCTCATTCAAAGACTGGAGCAACAATGCCTCGACTTGGGCTACAGGATCTTTTGAACCCAACAACTGACAACTTGGTTTTCAAGCTGTCCTTAAGTTCATCAGCAGCCCCATCTCATGGCAAACAAATTAGGTCACAGATTGATGATGCGACTACCCTGAGCTCATCATTGTTGGCCTGTCATACTGAACAGAATATCCAGATTAACAGAAGGACCTGTCTGTCCCATTTATACCATTATGCACCAGGGACTCTCATTGAATATCCTGAGACAACTGAGGATGACAAAACATATATTGGCCATCTTTTTACAACTGATCCTGGAGCAAATGGCTCTGATCTGACTCGAGACTTCGCTTATTTGCTTGGTACACCTACTGGCAAGGTGTATGATGTCTACTGCACAGCTCTCCTAGATGCCAAAGGGCATGAAGTCCCATGTGATCGCACCTACCTAACATGTAAGCCATATCTCTATATACTTCAACACTCAGTGACTTAGACTGATGTGATTCTAGGCCAAGGGGTCAAAGTTTGCCCCTACATTGATATTGACCAAGTCTCGAGACCACATACTTCAGCTTCTCAAAAACAACTCCTGCTTCAAATTGAAGAGAAATGTTCACAAATACAAGAACCAATCCCATCGCAGCATATCTTTCTAAAAACTCTTGCTCTTTGGACAACTATACACAACAATGGGTGCTCCTTCAAATGACAGGAGGCTACCTCATTTACCATGGCTGAAAGAGTTGAATATGACTGGACACAAGCATCACCATGTAAAGTGCAAAGAGGCCAGCAGGCAAAGACCACCTGTGAGGGATGAATCTCTTTAGTTCAGATCCCTGATGGCCCTGTAGTAATTCAGTATGTGATTTGATTAAATCCACTCCAACTACCTCCTCATAGGTACATGAATTAGATGTGAGCATTTTCGAAATCACTCCCATATACACCTCAACATGGATGTAGAAACCCATGGTTCATATGACCTTGGATACCTTCGAGTACTGTTTTTCAGAGATAAAAGGGCCATCTGTGAAAAGGAGTTAGAGGCCTCTAAAGATGGGTATGGGCCACTGGTTCCATATCATACTGTCAGAAAACGAAGTTCAGTAAAGTTTGATTGTGGTGCATATGTGGTCTTAGTTGCCATTGGTCTTTGATAAATTTTTTAGATGAATGTCATATGGCCCATACCCATTTGATACCCATTCTTTTCACCACTCTGGAACACATACAATTCTCCTTGTGGGGAATTGCTCAATCTCTAGACCACAATCTTCCCAATATCATGCCCCAACACTTCATGCATCACTCTATTTTGCAGGCCTTTTTATGGAATAAATTTCCCCACCTTCAGGAACCCATGCTCACAGATTTTCACCCTTTGCTCACTAATTTAACTCACCTTGGCTCTATTATATCTGCCATTGCAAAGAAGGAATTTCCTAGTGGGACAGGCTGGTCTGGTATGTTGTGAAACACCTATAACCCATAACATTGTCTTAACATGATGTGCTGTGCAGCTCTGAGGCTATTAAAGCAGCACCAGGATACAAGTTTACCACCAGACTCCAAAGAGTTATATATCCGATATATGGCAGAAATACCATGGGAGGAGCTAGCTGCTGGTGTTCCTGTTGATTCACTTGTTGATGAAGGTGAGCCAGTTCCACTCAACTTGGAAGATACCTCATTCTGCATAGTTGTCTGCATGTTCAAACAAAGAAGCTGTGATCTTCTTAAGGCCAAATATGTGATGAGCGACATCTCATTCAAGTGTGTCTCTGGCTACAAAGAATTTGAGCTGGTGGGCTATGATCAGGCAGAGACCATAAGTATATGCATAATTTTTCTTCAATAACTTTACTGGAGGTTCTTCAGGTGTTGTATTCTGTTGAGTCTTGCTGTTACAATTTTCTCACATATTTTATCTTATCGGCTGGCACTTATCACTATCTTATCTTATCTCAAGTGCCTATTATCATAACCACAACTATAATGGACTGCATCAGTATTTGTACTATGGACTACTATGGCTTGTGACCAACGCTCGCCCTTCTCATGGTTTGCCTTGTTCCACACATGACAACCATGGACAAAGACTCTATTCTTAGCATAGGACTTTTCATATATAAGTAGCATAGCTCTTGCTGTATATTCCCCAGCTTTGAGCTAAAGTTTAATCACACTGAACTTAGCTGGTCAACTCAGCCTCAGACTAAGACATTAGTCCGACACTCTTAGTAGCCATTCAGTCCAGAGACTCCTTGGGTGACTGTTTGAACATGAAACAGCCCTTGTTTTACTCTTGTTTGGTTTACCCAGAGTTCAGGTCTAAGAATTAGCTCAAAGCTTCCTATTCCCTTTCTCCAAGTGACCACCAAACACTTGTTGAAACTGAATGCCTGACATTTTCCACAACACCACATTCATTATCACGTTTTTCTTAATGCTCTTCGGAGGCATCCCCACCCTTACCTACCTCCTGTATCAGTCCTGGTGGTCAATTACCTTTTGGTTGCACCACCAACAAAACCGACTCCAATGCTGGACTGACCGCACCTTCCATGCACCCCGCCTCCCAGCCCAACCCTTCTACCCATCCCCATATGGTCTTCAATGCTATGGCACCACCCAGCCCAACAGATCACACTTGTCCTTCCCCTCATCACTTGACTCTGTACACAATCCCGAAGATTGGAAAGCTTCTGGGATTGCTCCGGTCCTGGAAGTTGAAGTCAACATTGGTGAGCAAGGATGCAGCATCCTTGTTCATGACCCCTCCCTTGATAGCCCTGTCCCTGCCATACTCCCTACCACCTCCACCAGCGACTCCACCGCTAGTGAGGTATTCACTCCCCAAGGAGTTCCTTGAGCCAGAGACTCGCTCGAGCTCTATGAGATCGCAGAGTCAAGCAGCACTGAGCTCCAGGTCATCACCCTCTCCGACAGCAAAGATGATGACCCCTATGTCCCCCAGAGTCCCACACAGTCCGAGTTCAAGGCCTACATCTATAACCACCAGACTTGCCCCAACTCTCCTACCATCGGTCTTCCCATCCTCAACCAAGCAAGGCCCATCACTCTCACCAGTCCCATCCTTGACTTTGTGACCAGGGAAAGGGAAAGGGCCAGTGAGCTCAAACTCACCTGCCTCCAAGGCCTTCAAATTGACATTGAGGCCTGACCTGTCAACTGCCCTGAGCACCTTTGTCCTGTATCTCCTGAGCAGCATACAGAAATCATCCAGCACCTCCATCATCTCAGTATCCACAATCAGCAGTAGTACAATGAGTGGCAGTACCAGCAGCAACAACAGTACAATGTGTTGGGATAGCAATCCCGAGCGAGTACAAGAAGGTACTCGAAGATTTGGCACAATTCAGCAGCAGCTGATTCGGACCATGATTTGGATATATTTAGTAATTCATAGTAGATTCTCGAAGTAGTACAAAATGTATTTAAGGACAATGTCTCTCGCTCGAGAGGCTAATAAATTCTCTACTTTACATTCTCCTCTGCTTACTTACAACAGGTTATGGGCCCCAGCCATAACTGAACTACTCACATCGTTACATACTTCGCACTCTCGTACTTTACGTACACACGTAGAACCGCATGGATAGCCAGTCCGTGTATAGAATTGACCCCCTTAAGGGCCCGGAAAACTACCCGACATGGAAAATCAAGATGATCGATATCTTAACCGATTTAGGTCTAATTGATTATGCAGATGGTAGCCTGAAGGCCCTGGCAGAAGCGGCACTGGTGGCAGATTGGAAGAAGAGTGATAGGAAGGCTCTTTCGACAATAAGGTTGCGGGTCTCGGATGGCCCGCTGGTGTATATTGCTGGTTCTAAGACTTCGGCAGAAGCCTGGAAAGCTCTGAAAGATATGTATGAGTCCAGGGGACCCATGGGAATTGTCCTTGTTAGAAGGAAATTCTTCAGAGCTCAGTGTGAAGAAGGAGGAAATATAGAGGAACACATTAGGACAATGAGGTCCTACCAGGAGGAGTTGGCATCCCTTAAGCAGACTGTCGAGGAAGAGGATTTCTCAATCACACTGCTTACATCACTTCCGGAATCATGGAATTCGTTCATTTCATCAGTGGATACTGCGGACTTGAAGGATTCTTACAAGCTGATTTCTCGAATTCTCCAAGAAGACATCCGATTGCGGGAAAAGACTTCTGACTCGACCACGGCACTTGCAGCACATGGCAAGAAGAAGTTCAACCCGAAAATCACATGTTACGGATGTGGAGAAACCGGTCACATCAGATTCAATTGCCCGAATGGGAAGAAGAACTCCGGGAAGTCTTGGAAGGGAAAAGGGAAGGGCCAGACTCAGGCACATGCTGCCAAATCGGATTCGGATGAAGAAGACTACGCATTTTGCATAGAAAATGTTGCACTCACCTTGCTTTCAGGGACATCATGGCTAGGGGACTCTGGTGCATCCAGACATATAGTCAAGAACAAATTGTATTTTTCTGACTACACTGAGACCCCAGGACATGAAGTTATTGGCGTAGGCAAATCCAAAGGCTTGGGAAAGGGAACCGTTAAGATTAAAATGGTTGAAGGGGACAAGACTACTTCAGTTACGCTGAAGGACTGTGTTCACTGCCCCGAAGCACCATTCAATCTTATTTCATTAGGGCGCATCACGGATGCCGGGTTTGAACTCAAATTCAAGGAATCCCGGATGGATATTATCTCACCACATGGCAAGAGAATTGGCCACGGAGATAAGATGTCAAAACTGTACAGCCTTGACATCATTGCACCCGAAATAACCCAAGCTCACGCTATGAAACCGGCCCGATCATGGCAAAAGTGGCACAGAATATTAGGTCACTTAAATATGGGATCAGTGAAGAGACTATTTAGGAAGAAAATGGTCAAAGGTATGGATGTAGATGAGCTAGCTGAGCCCCAGAAGGATTGCAAAGCCTGCATACAGGCCAAGCATCATGCCGAGCCATTTCCGCACGAAGCTGAAAGGGACTATGCCGAAATAGGTGAAATAACATTCTCGGATCTGTGGGGACCAGCCCGAACTCAGGGTATCCATGGAGAAAGATATTACATAAGCTTCACAGATGGGAAATCCCGAAGGACAATGTTGTATTTTCTCAAGTCGAAACAGGGTACGGAAATTCGAAAGAAGATCCAGCAGTACCAGAAATACATCAAAATCCATAAAGGGAAGGACTTGAAGTTTATGAGGATTGATAATGGGAAGGAATATGTCAATGAGGAGGTAAAGGAATACCTCCAGGACAATGGCATTCAGTTGGAACTGACTGCAGCATATTCTCCATCCCAAAATGGAGTTGCCGAGAGAGTAAATCGGACTCTCATGGAGCATGCACGTGCCATGCTTGAAGAACATCACTTGCCGAAATTTCTATGGCCCGAGGCAGTGGCATATGCCACGTACCTGAAGAACCGATCACCAACTAGAGCCATCAAGAATGATCTAACCCCAGAAGAAGTGTTTTGGGGTGCGAAACCGGATATTTCGACACTCCAGGAATTTGGTGTCAAGTGCTGGGTGTTGCAGCAAGATAACAAAAGGTCAAAACTCGACCCGAAATCAAGGGAATTCATTTTTACAGGTCTTACAGATGAATCCAGGGCCTGGAGATATTATAACTCTCATTCCAGGCAGATTCAGACCTCAAGAAATGTCATATTCCCTGATAGCAGCACCACAGAGCCTACAGATAATGACTATATTGTTTCCCACCCTTCGCTGCTCGAGGGGGAGTCAGGGTATAAAGTCAAGCAGACTCTGGGTGGAAATAATGATATTTCAGACAATTGCACGGATGCCGAGAGTGCCGAATCAAAAGGGGAAATGCCCCTTGATGCCCCGGCAACTAAATCCAAGATACCCATCTGGCGTGGGAAGATGATTGAGCCACGCGACAAATCGGCCCGGATCGCATCACTTACTCAACCGAGTTACCGGATCCTTAACAATCCAGCTGCACGGAGCACAAAACCACCGGAATGGCAGCACCTTGCAATAGAAGAACCTTCGGAAGCTGCAAATATTGCAGTAGACTATGCATGTGTGGGGGAGACTGCAGATAACCTCAGTGATGAGCCATTAAGTCTTGAAGAAGCCAAAACAAGACCAGATTGGCATCATTGGAAGAGAGCAATGGATGAAGAGTATGATCTATTGACTTCTCTAGGTACATGGCAGTTGGAAGAATTACCCCAAGACAGATCTCTTGTTGATTGCAAGTGGACTTACAGATTAAAAAGGGATGGTGATGGGAAAATTACAAGGTACAAGGCCAGACTCGTTGCGAAAGGATTTTCACAGATACCCGGAATTGATTTCTTCGAGACATATGCGCCTGTTGTTAGGCTGGATACATTCCGCCTACTTATGGCAATTGCCACACAAAGGAACTTGATCATTCATGGAATGGATGTTGTCGGAGCCTACTTAAATGGTAAACTCGATGAATCTATTTACATGGCACAGCCACCTGAATATTCAGATGGGAGCAGCAAAGCGGCACACCTTAGATTGACGCTATATGGACTCAAGCAATCTGGCCGAGTTTGGAATGAGAAATTAAATGCTACCTTTTTGGGACTTGGATACACCAGATTGATGAGCGATCAATGTGTATACATCAGACAGATGGATTCTGGACCCATAATTGTAGCCGTGCATGTAGATGACATGACACTGCTTGCCCCGGATGATGAAACCATGTCTAACATGAAAGAAGAGCTTAAGAAGAAGCTAAATGTCACGGACATGGGGGAGATTCAATACATATTGGGCATGAAGATAGACAGGAATTGGGATAAGGGCACTATTACCCTATCCCAGAAGGCATATATTCTCAAGGTACTCGAGCGAATGGGTATGAATGACTGCAAACCGGTCAAAATGCCTATGGACCCGAATGTACGGCTAGAGAAAATCCCCGCAGGTGATTTCCGAGGTGTCAACACAGCCACCAGACAGTATTACCATACTGGTGTCGGATCTCTGATGTACGCAGCCAATGGATCCCGGCCCGACATTGCACATGCCGTCACCGAATTAAGCAAATATGTGCAGAATCCGGCTGCTGAGCATGTCACAGCGCTCAAACGAGTTTTCCGTTACCTGAAGGGAACTCTAGAAGTTGGAATTACATATGGAAGGACTATGGATGAACTGATACCTTATTCAGATTCAGACTGGGGAGAAGACAGAACAGATAGAAGATCAACATCTGGTTATGTCTGTACCTATGCAGGGGGAGCTGTTACTTGGAGTTCAAAGAAACAGCCCACTGTAGCCCTATCCACTATGGAAGCAGAGTATATGGCCCTTGCACATACAACCCGGGAAGTAATTTGGCTACGAGCACTCCTAACCGAATTAGGATTGCCACCTGATGGTGCAACTACCATTTTCGTCGACAATCAATCAGCAATCAAATTTGCCGAGAATCCTATATTCCATGCACGATCAAAACATATAGACATACGACATCATTTTGTTCGTGAGCGCATGGCTTCAAATGAAGTCAAAGTTCAGCACTGCGCATCAGAGGAGAACCTAGCAGATATATTCACTAAAGGTCTATCAAGGCCACTACATGAATATCTATCTGAAGGTATTCTAGGGACTCGGAATTGAGGGGGAGTGTTGGGATAGCAATCCCGAGCGAGTACAAGAAGGTACTCGAAGATTTGGCACAATTCAGCAGCAGCTGATTCGGACCATGATTTGGATATATTTAGTAATTCATAGTAGATTCTCGAAGTAGTACAAAATGTATTTAAGGACAATGTCTCTCGCTCGAGAGGCTAATAAATTCTCTACTTTACATTCTCCTCTGCTTACTTACAACACAATGCCTGCCACACAACTAGCTCATGACTACCAGGAGAGGACGACAAAGACTTCGCCGACTGCTAGCATTGGAATCGCTTCTGTAATATCAGTGCGGAGGATAAGCCGTGGTATGAGGAGGATGAGTTCAGGAGATACAATGAACACTGGCAGAGGGGCCAGTGGGTTGACACATGGCTCAATGCCAACTACACCCCATCACCCCTCACTACAGACAAGCAACTTATCAGTCCCAAAGAAGAGAGCATATTCGACATGGCACCTGGGATATCACCCATGAATAGCATTGTGCCATCAGTCAGTGCACTATCACTCGAGGTCCAACAGATCCCCGATCTGTGGGAACGAGAATTCATGAAGATCTTTATAGGTTATCTATCAGTCCTTACAGAGGACCTGACATTTCTGTCCTTGAAGATGAGGAGATCCTGGAGGAGCCTCAAGCCGGAGGATCCAGAGCAGGGGAATATTATTGAACATTGTGCAATGGAATGGGTAGTATACAATTTTAATAAAAAATATCTCATGTGACCCTATGATGAGCCTGAAGACTATCACCTCCTATTCCCCCAAATGCCACTCCCCCTCTCCCTGCCCCCTTGACCCTATGTGCCAAGAAGCTGAGAAAAGGGCAAAAGCTGAATGTTCACTGAGGCTGGTCCTGACAAAGCCAAAACCTCAAACACTGGCAATCAGCCACCCAATATCCCAAAATGGACCAGAGCTGATGGGGCCATTAAAGGCTCATCATCTCCAGACTGCTATAGCAGCCCCTTGGCCTGAGACCCCGATAGCTGGTCAATACTCCGGGGCTCTGAGAAAGCACATGACCCTGATGATGAACCACCCAACCCTAGCAGGCAAATGGCCGAGGATGCCCCCTGGTTAGGATGCAAGCCAGATTTGATGCGAAAACCCACCATCTTCAAAGGCAACACTGATGACATCAACTGCTTCCTAACCCACTGCAAAATGTACTTCCAAGTATATGACCCCTATATGTATGCTAACCCCTACAGGGTTGCCTTCGCCTCCTCCTACTTCGCAGGGCATGCAGAAGAATGATGGGTAATGGAGCTAGCCAAAAGACGAAGCCACTCATGCAGGAAATTCTGTCTCTCCAGCTGGGATGCCTTTTGCTAGCTGATGCGTAACAAGTTCCATGACCATGCGGTAGAAGAAATTCACTAGCAGAAGATGTACAACCTCTGCCTCGGCAAAAGTATTGCTGATGACTACTTCCAGGCCCTCGAGAAGGAGGCCAAAATGGCAGGCCTCAGAGGAGACACCGGTGCCCACAGACATATGGTCACTGCTGTCAAACGTGGCATCCCTGACTCCTACACCAAAATCATATCGGATATCGGGGTTAGCATGCCAGAAACCTACAACCAATGGAAGGAGCATATCACCATCATGAACGCTGCCTGGCAATGCAAGGCCATCAAGGATGGCCTTGGCTGCCCTACCCACATCCCCTTCACCCCCAGGAACAACAACCCTGCCATGAACACCAACAAGGCTAGTACTGGCACCACAAGTTCCTCAAGTGACAAGAAGACTGGTACCAGAATCATATATGGCGGTTGGGGTCAGCCAATGGATATTGACGTGCTGATGAACCTAAAGACTCCTGCAGGCAGAAAACACAAGACCTATAATGGCAAGTGCTATCAAGCAGCTAATCTGAAGGCAGGTTCTAGCAAGTCTAGTCTTGCACCTCCATGCAGTGACTATAGCTTCCTAGGATTGTAGTGAACTTTTGCTACGGTTGTTATGAGTCTCTAATGGTCTAGAGAGGCTCAAGTTATGTACACAAAGTTTCCTGGAAGGGAAGCGATGCGTAAATGTGGATGTATGCTGAGTGGAGGTGATCTGTATACAGTGTGAACTTTTTAGTTAGTGTCGGAAACCTAGCTACGGTTCCAGTATTGTAACTGTGTTTCTAATGAACTTCATTAGTAACTTTCTTTACCTTTACTAGTCTTTTGAACGTAACATTTCAAGGTGAGAATGACAAGAAGGGTAGCTTTCTTATGCTTAATATTCCTTTCTGCTTTACAGAACGAAGTAGTAATAAGACTTAGTTGTCTGGTCTCTTAGAACACAGAGATGCGACATTAAATCTTGTTGGTTGTGTGAATATGGGGAATTGGTGGGGTATCCACCAGTCTATTGTTTTCTAGCTACATTTTGTTCTCTTTTTATACAAAGTTCATGAACTTTTATCAGTAAGTGAAGTTTCTAAGGCTATAAAACTGTGGTACGTATTGCTGAGCATGTCTAAGGCATTTATAATACTAAAGAACTTTGTAAGTACTTTACTTACAGTGCTGCCAAAGTGTGCGGGTGCGGCTGGTCATTTTGGTAAGAGTTTCTTACATATCCTCAGCTACTGCTCACTAATACTACTTGTTTAAGTACATGATCATATGGTCCCATACTTTTGTTAGCAATCCATAGTCGTAAACAGCCTACATATGGTGAAACCCATGACTCAGCCAGTGCTGCACATGCCTAAGTTCTAGGCCAGTTGGGTGCTTATTCCATTTATGGATGATTGGTAATCAAAAAGGGATGCATGGGAATATGGCACATCAATTCTGCAGTGTAACTTCGCATACTTTGCAAAGTTCGGAATGAAACAAGCTGGCTCTTGCTTGCAACATTAGGTTTACTGAAAGTCCGTGAGCGGGACATAATCGATAAATTGAAGGTAGTGCCTGCAATTTCTGAGTGCACAGAGCCTGGAGGCTCATCAGTGCTCAGGTCAGAAGGGAAGTGTTTCCGTTGCAAGCAGAAGGGACATATTAGCAAGAATTGCCTACTACAAAGTTGGAACAAGAAGAAAGAGGAAGTCAGGGCCTTGACCACAGAACCCACCACAGAGTCCAAAGTCAAAGAGGTAAAAGATGACACCAAGAAGTAGGTGGTTCGACTTACTCAGCAAAGGACTTATCTGGTACGAAGAACAATATTGCTGGTCGGACTCATAGTATTTCTGTAGTCACCCCCCATATTAACACGCATTCGAATATACCTGCTTTAACTGTTCCAAGTCCAGAAAAAGAACCACAAAAGAAAATGACATCCGAGCCCACTGTAGGGGAGGGGACATACCAGGTGGTGCTGGAGCCCTCCACATGAGTATTAGGACTCGGGTCAGAGTCAAGTAAGTGGGATGCCCTCAGGCCTCTAAAGCTGAAAGACTCAGCACCTTCCATGAAGGCCAAGACACTCCCTGCAAGGACTAATGCAGTGGATCTCAAGTGCCCACCAAGGGCCAAGACCACAGAGTCCAATCCTCTGGGGCATGGGGCAGAGAGCCCCCACAAGGTAACCATGGTCGAAGTCCTGGACGAAGAAGACGACACCACTTTCCGACTCCACCAATCAAAGCAAGCCAAGGCTCATGCATCCCCACCACCAGAGGAGACCCAGCCAAAAGCTGAGAAGGTCCCACCAGGATGGATGAAGCTGTTTGAAACTGAATGGATATGGAGGGCCATCTGAGAAGCGAAAGACAAATCTGCTGCCAGGTCAGTGCTCCTTAACTGGATACACAGGACCAGGGCTGAAGAAGTAGTCAATGACCACTTGGAAGGGCTCTGCCATGCCCAATACACAAATGCACTAGAATGGCTTGACAAATTAAGAAAGCCCAGGCGCTACCTAATTCACTCCCAGACCACCTCCAAGCGAGACCTCAAAATCCCACTCAAAATCGAAACCGCTGATTATCAAACCATCAATGCTACTGCCCTTCTTGACAGTGGATGCACCAGCAGCTCAATTCACAGCTAGTTTGTCAAAACTCATAAAATCCCTGTCTACAAAACTGCCAGTCCCATCCCCATTTACAATGCAGACAGTTCCCACAACAAGGCTGGGGAAATCACTGAATTCATGGAACTAAGGCTTACCATAGGCGACCATAGCAAGAAGATCAATCTCACAGTCATCAAACTTAGTTCCAAAGAAATCTTCCTTGGACATGACTGGCTTGTTCATCACAACCTGCTTATTGACTGGAGCACAGGCAAGATCACCTTTGCCAGGTGCCAGTGTACAAAAAACCCCTTTCCCTTGCCAGACTCTGATCCCGATGACCGGTGGAATGAGGAGCTTGAAGAAGGTGATCACATTCTTGCCATTGACCTCGAGGAAGCCATTGAAATCTGCACTGTTCATAAAGCTAACAAACTAGCTGCTAAAGCCAACAAGGGAAAGGAGAAGAAAACCTTTGAAGAGATGGTTCCTGCCACATATCGCGACTTTGCAGACCTCTTTGAGAAGGAAAACTTCAATGAACTCCCTATGTACAAACCTTGGGACCATGCAATAGAACTTGTCCCCAATGCCAAGAATACCCTTGACTGCAAAGTCTATCCCTTGAATCATACCAAGCAAGAGGAACTTGACAAGTTCCTCAACGAAAACCTTGCCTCTGGCTGCATCCAATGTTGAGCCTAGACTTCTGTGGCAATGGCAACACCCAAAACTCTGAGAGAGCTAAGGAATTATGTGTGCAATCACAGTAGTCATGTTACGATTTTCTCACTTATCTTATCTTATTGGCTGGCGCTTATCTATATCTTATCTTATCTCAAGTGCCTATCATCGTAACCACAACTATAATGGACCGCATCAGCAATTGTACTATGGACAACTACGGCTTGCGATCAACACTCGCCCTTCTCATGTTTCCCCTTGTATTCCGCATGACAACCACGGACAAAGACTCTATTATTAGTACAGGACTTTTTGTATATAAGTAGCATAGCTCTTGCTGTATATTCCCCAGCTTTGAGCTAAAGTTTAATCACACCGAACTTAGCTGGTCGACTCAGCCTCAGACTAAGACCTTAGTCCAATGCTCTTAGTAGCCATTCAGCATAGAGACTCCTTGGGTGACTGTTCAAATGTGAAACAGCCCTTGGTTTACTCTTGTTTGGTTTACCTGGAGTTCAGGTCTAACAATTAGCTTGAAGCTTCCTATTCCCTTTCTCCAAGCAGCCACCATTGCTTGTTGAAACCGAATGCCCGTATCATTCCTCAGCCCCGGAATTATCTCTGCCTTCTTTCTGACACTCTTTGTTGGGATCCCCACCCTATCGTACCTCCTCTATTAGTCCAGGTGGCCGATTGTTTTCTGGTACCACACCCAACGAAACTGTCTTCAGCATTGGATGGACCGCATCTTCCGTACCCCCCGTCTCCCAGCTGTCCCCTTCCACCCATCCCCCTATGGTCTTCAACGATATGGCACCACCCAGCCCGACCAATCCATCATGTCCTTCCCCTCATTGCTCGCATCCATACGAAATCCTGAAAATCGGCAAGCTCCTATGGAAGCTCGGGTCCAAGAAATCAAAGTTGACATTGGTGAGCAAGGACACAGTGTCCTTGTTCACAACTCAACCATCGATATCCCCATCCCTGCCATACTCGTTGACCCCTCTACCATTGACACCACCACTTCCGCATCATCAGCTCCCCAAGGAGTTCCTCGAGCCCGAGACTCCCTCGATCTATACGAGGTCACAGCCTCGAGCGGCACAGAACTCCCCCACGACACCTCCGACGACAGCGACGACGAGCCCTACATACCCTTGAGCCCAACCCAGTCTGAGTTTGAGGCCTACATCCGTAACTGCCAGACGCGCCCCGATTCCCCTACCATCCCTGTCGCCATCCTCAATCAGGCAAGGCTGGTCACCCTCACCAGCCCCCCAAGCAAGATCTGGGCTGCGGCAAGCAGAGAAAGAGAAAGGCTCGCTGAAGACGAGCTCCTTCGGCTCCGAGGCGTCCAAGTCGACATCGAAACTGGCCCCATTCCCGGCCCCTTCCACCTCGAACCCCTCTGGCCGCATGAGCGAGCCATTACAATCCAGCGCCTCCATCAGCTCGGTATCCACAATCAGCAGCAGTACAACGAGTGGCAGTACCAGCAGCGAGTCGAGCACGATGCCTGCCAAGCAACTAGCGCATGCCTACCAGGAGAGGATGACGAAGACCACCAAAGGTGCCTCCATTGGAACTGCCTCCGGAATATCAGCCACGAGGATGAGGAGTGGTATGAGGAAGATGAGTGAAGGCGGCGGAGGGAATGCTGGCAGAGGGGCCAGTGGGTTGATACACAGCTCGGTGCGAACTACACCCCTCCCCCCCTCAATCAAGATGAGCGGCTTATCTATGGTAACTGCTTCAGTTCATAATTTGAGTCCCAACGACAGGAGCATATCCGACAAGGCACCCAGGACATCACCCACAAACAGCATAGCGCCATCAGTCAGCATGCTATCACTCGAGGTCCAGCAGATCTGCGATCCGTGGGAACAAGAATACACACGGATCTTTATAGGTCATCTATTGGACCTTATGGAGGACCCGACCTTCCTTTCCTTGAAGATGGGGAGATTGATGAACAGCCTGAAGCCAGAGGATCCAGAGCAGGAGGATATTATTGAGTATTGTGCTACAGAGCGGGCCATCTATGATTTTAATATAAAGTACCCCAATCGTCCCTACGCAGAGCCCGAAGATTACCATCCCTGAAACCCGCCAAAGCCACTTCCTCTCTCCCCTCCACCATGATCCTCCATGCCGAGAAGCTGAGGCAAAGGCAAAAGCCGAATGTTTGCCGGAGCTGGACCCGAAGATGCGGAAACCTCGAATGCTGGTGGCAATCAGCCGCCCATTGTCCCAACCCGGACTGGCTATGACGGAGCCATCAAGGGCGAGGCCGACAACATTGACCGCTTCCTCACCCATTGTGAAATGTATTTCCAAATGCATGATCCCTATATGTACACTAGCCCCTTTCGAGTTGGCTTTGCCGCTTCCTACTTTATGGGGAAAGCAGAAGAATGGTGGATAATGATCCTCGCAGAACGACGAAGCCACTCCTGCAACAAATTTCATCTTCCCAGTTGGGATGACTTCTGCCAAATGATCCACGACAAGTTCTGTGATCACGCGGTAGAAGAAATCCACCAGCAGAAGATGTACGACCTCCGCCTTGGCAAAGGCCTCGCTGATGACTACTTCCAGGCCATTGAAAAGGAGGCCAAGAAAGCAGGACTTCAGGGTGACACCGGTGCCTGTGGCCACATGGTCGCTGCTGTCAGGAAAGGCATCCCCGACTCCTATACCAAAATCATTTATGATATTGGAGTTGGCATGCCTGAAACCTATGACCAGTGGAAGGAGTGGGTTACTGTTATGAACGAAGCCCGCCAGCGCAAGGCTATTGAAGATGGTCTCGGCCGCCCCGGTCCCTTCGTCCCCAGAAACAACAACCCTGCCACGAATGCTAACAAACCAAGTAGTGGCATGACAAGTTCCTCAATGGACAAGAAGACAGGTACCGGCATCACCTATGGCGGTCAAGGACAAGCCATGGACATTGACATGCTCAGGTCAGAGGGGAAGTGTTTCAGATGCAAGCAGAAAGGACACATCAGCAAGAATTGCCCATTACAAAGTTGGAACAAGGACAAGAAGAAGGAGGAGAACCGGGCTGTAACGACGGAACCCACCACCGAATCCAAAGTGGAGGAGGTAAAAGACGGCGCCGAGAAGTAAAAGGTTCTACTTGCTCAGCGAAGGACTCATCTGGTACGAAGAACATTATCGCTGGTCGGACTCATAGCTCTTCTGTAGTTACACCCCATGTTGATATGATAAATACACATTTGAATATACCCACCTTAACTGTTCCAAGTCCAGATGTACAAGAACCTAAAGAAAAAATGACATCCGAGCCCACTGTAGGGGAGGGGACATGCCAGGTGGTGCTGGAGCCCTCAACATGAGTATTAGGACTCGGGTCAGAGTCAAGTAAGTGGGACGCCCTCAGGCCTCTGAAGCTGAAAGACTCAGCGCCTTCTCCAAAGGCCAAGACACCCCCTGCAAGGACCAATGCAGTGGATCTCAAGTGCCTGCCCAGGGCCAAGTCCACAGAGTCCGATCCTCTGGGGCACAGGGCAGAGAGCCCCCACAAGGTAACCATGATCGAAGTCCTGGACGAAGAGGATGACACCGCCTTCCGAATCCATCAAGCAGAACAAACCAAAAACCGTTTGTCCCCGCCATCAGAGGAGACCCAGCCCCTGGCTGAGAAGGTCCCACCAGGATGGATGAAGCCGTTTGAAACTGAATGGACGTGGAGAGCCATCCGAGAGGCCAAAGACAAATCTGCTGCCAGGTCAGTGCTCCTTAATTGGATACACAGGACCAGGGCCGAAGAGGTAGTCGATAATCTCTTAGAAGGGCTCTGCTGTGCTCAACGAGCAAATGCACTTGAATGGCTGGATGAACTAAGGAAGCCCAAACGCTACCTAATTCGTTCCCAGACCACCTCCAAACGAGATCTCAAAATCCTGCTTAAAGTCAAAACCGCCAATAACCAAACCATCAATGCCACTGCCCTCCTAGACAGCAGGTGCACCGGCAGCTCAATTCACAGCAAGTTTGTCAAAACCCACAACATCCCTGTCTACAAAACCGCTAGCCCCATCCCAATCTATAATGCAGACGGTTCCTGTAACAAGGCCGGGGAAATCACTGAGTTCGCAGAACTAAGGCTCACCATTGGCAACCATAATGAGAGGATCAACCTCGCCGTCGTCAACCTTGGTTCCAAAGAGATTTTCCTTGGTCATGACTGGCTCATTCGTCACAACCCACTTATTGACTGGAGCACCGGCAAGATCACCTTTGCCAGGTGCCAATGTGCCAGGAACCCCTTCCCCCTACCAGACTCAGATCCCGATGACTGGTGGGATGAAGAACTCGAAGAAGGCAACTGCATTCTTGCCGTCAACTTCGAGGAAGCCATTGAAATCCGTGCAGTTCATAAAGTGAACGAACTCGCTGCCAAAGCCAACGAGGGAAAGGAGAAGACCTTTGAAGAGATGGTCCCAGCTGCATACCGTGACTTTGCAGACCTCTTCGAAAAAGAAAACTTTGACGAACTCCCTATGCGCAAACCCTGGGACCACGCCATAGAGCTCGTCCCCAACATCAAAAACACTCTCGACTGCAAGGTATACCCCCTCAACTGCACTGAACAGGAGGAGCTAGACAAGTTCCTCAATGAAAACCTCGCCACTGGTTGCATCCGACCTTCCAAATCCCCCATGGTGTCCCCTTTCTTCTTCATCAAAAAGAAGGATGGAAAATTATGCCCCATACAGGATTACCGCAAGCTTAACAAAATGACCATCAAGAATCGTTACCCCTTGCCCCTCATTGCCGAGCTTATGGACAAATTAGGAAGTGCCAAATACTTCACTAAGCTCGACATACGATGGGGATACAACAACATCCGCATCAAGGAAGATGATGAGTGGAAAGCAGCATTCAGAACGAACTGCGGTCTGTTCGAACCCACTGTCATGTTCTTCGGTCTCACAAATTCCCCCACCACGTTCCAATGGATGATGAATGACATCTTCAAGGACCTCATCGCCTCTGGCAAGGTTACTGTATACCTTGACGACATCCTGATCTTTTCAAAGACTCTAGAAGAGCATCGACAGACCACTCGCAAGGTTCTTGCGCTCCTCAGGAAACACAAACTGTTCCTGAAGGCCAAGAAATGCGAGTTCGAGGTACTGGAAACAGAGTACCTCGGGGTAATAATCAGCGAAGGCTCCATCTGCATGGACCAAGTCAAGATCGCAGGAATCACTGAGTGGCCCGTCCCTAACAAGAAGAAAGAACTTCAGTCTTTCTTAGGATTCACTAACTTCTACTGACACTTCATCAAGGGCTACAGCAAAATAGTACGCCCAATGACACGCCTCACCGGGAATGAAGCATGGACCTGGGGAACAGTGCAGCAAGAGGCCTTCGACAAGCTTAAAGCCCGCCTTGCTCAAGACGTTGTATTAGCAATCCCGACCGAGACCGGGAAATTCAGGGTGGAAGCAGATGCTAGTGAAGGTGCCATCGGAGCCGTCCTATCCCAGGAGCAGAAAGGAAAATGGAGACCAGTCATGTTCTTGTCCAAAGCCTTAACAGCCATGGAACGTAACTATGAAATTTATGACAAGGAACTTCTTGCCATAATGCTCGCCCTCAAAGAGTGGAGACATTACCTCATGGGTGCCGCCATTGACATCAAAATATGGATGGATCACCAGAACCTCCAATATTTCCGAAAACCTCAGAAACTCAATCGTAGACAAGCGCAATGGGTAACTGAACTCGCCAAATATCATTTCACCCTCCATCACAAACTGGGAACTGCAAACAAAAAGGTGGACCTCCTATCACAATGCACAGACCACGACCAAGGACACAATGACAACACTGAAGTTGTCATCCTCAAAGCTGAGCATTTCCGGGCACTAATCATGCCCACTACCGATGAGTCCCATGAATGCATCAAGAGCGCAACCCATGATCACCAGAAATGGGATCAAGGGATTGCCAAGTTGCTTAACCATGAAAAGGGAATTCAGGAGAAGGACGGTCTCCTATACTACGACGAAAGGATATACGTGCCCTGCGACCACACAGTACGAGGAGAAATAATCTCACGCTGCCACGACCATATCACCGCAGGGCACCCTGGAGTGGAGAAAACCAAGGAACTCGTCCTTAGGGACTACTGGTGGCCAAAGATCAGGAAGGACATCCAAACTTATGTCCAGGCCTGTGAAACCTGCGCCCGCACCAAGTCTAGCATCCAGGCCAAGCGAGCACCACTCCACCCAAATGAAATCCCCTCTGAGCCCTGGACCCACATCTTGGTCGACATGATCACCAGCCTCCCAGAATCCAATGGTCACAACGCAATCCTCGTCATCGTCGACCGCTTCTCCAAAGACATCATCCCAGTTGCCTGCAACATAGAACTCTCGTCAGAAGGATGGGCAAAGATTCTCCGCGATGAGGTATACGCCAAACACGGCATGCCTGTCACCATAATCTCTGACCGAGGTCCTCAATTCGTCTCCAAATTCCTAGAAGACCTCTACGGCATGCTTAACATCAAAAGCAATGCCTCTACCACTTTTCACCCCCAGACCAACGGCCAAACCAAGCACATCAATCAAGAAATTGAAAAATACCTTCGCCTCGTCATTAATCATCATCAAAATGACTGGGCTGAATGGCTGTCAATATGTGCCTTCCAGCACAACAACAGAATTCACTCCGCCACTGGCAAAAGCCCCTTCCAGGTCCTATATGGATGACACCCTCGGGTGGCTCCTGACTCCAGGACCCACGCTCCCCTCCACACTCCCACATCAGAAACCTTCCATGATCAAATGAAGACCATCCACGCCGAAACTGAGGCTGCCCTAATCAAAGCAGCTGAACAAATGAAGACCCAATACAACAACAAGAAGAGAGCCACCATCGAGTATCAGACCAGAAACAAAGTCTGGCTCGATACGACAAACCTCCATCTCCCCAGACCAAAGAAAAAGCTTGATGACAAACGTGTCAGCCCTTTCCAGATTCTGGAGAAACATGGTGCTTCCGCATACAAACTGAAGCTCCCCCCCACATGGAGAATATACCCAGTCTTCAACAAAAACCTCCTCACACCATACACACCCCCGGCATTCCCCAACCAACAGCAACTGCCACCTCTTCCACCTGATATCATCATGGGCGAAGAAGAATATGAAGTCGAAGAAATCCTCGACGACAAACCCCACAAAGTACATGGAAAGAAGGGAGAAAGGTCCAAAATTGTCACCGATTATCTCGTCAAATGGAAAGGCTACGGTCCCGAAGACAACAAATGGACCATGGAAAAGTATCTTGGTAACACAAAAGAAGCGATTGCCGAATACTGGGAGAAAAAGGGAGGAATGGTGATAGACGCAATAGTCATTAACCCCCAGAACGATACAGTCATTATCGATGCCCACTACCAGCAAGAGGACGACAACGACAAAGTAGGACCAGAAGACAACACATGGTATTACCTTATCAAGGTCGCTAGCGCCCAGGCAGAAAAAGGGGGCCAAGATTATGAATGGCTAGGGGAAGAATGGAAGCCAGAACCCAAACTCGGGCATCTGGAGGAGCTCATTAAAGATTATTGGTGGGCAAACAAGCAAGACAGCGAAGTGGACCCCCCCAATGGAGACGAGTCTTAGGGCAGTCGAGACGCCTGCCTTAATGAGGGGGTAATGTTACAATTTTCTCACTTATCTTATCTTATCGGCCAGCACTTATCTATATCTTATCTTATCTCAAGTGCCTATCATCGTAACCACAAGTATAACGGACCGCATCAGCAATTGTACTACAGACAACTATGGCTTGCAACCAACACTCGCCCTTCTCATGTTTCCCCTTGTATTCCACATGACAACCACGGACAAAGACTCTATTATTAGTACAGGAATTTTCGTATATAAGTAGCATAGCTCTCGCTGTATATTCCCCAGCTTTGAGCTAAAGTTTAATCACACTGAACTTAGCTGGTCAACTCAGCCTCAGACTAAGACCTTAGTCCGACACTCTTAGTAGCCATTCAGCATAGAGACTCCTTGGGTGACTGTTCGAATGTGAAACAGCCCTTGGTTTACTCTTGTTTGGTTTACCCAGAGTTCAGGTCTAACAAGTCAAGGCTGTGTGTTTGTGCAAGTGGTTCAGTGCACCTCCATGCGGTCAATTCCTCTAGACACAGGTATACACTTCGACTATACAGTCTGGAAGTAGTACCCTTTAGCAGTCGAGTACTAAGAGGCTCAGGCTGTAAGCCGAGGGGATCTCGATAAATGAGATGAAATGGAATCTGGTATGATACAGATACCAAGAAACCATGCTAGATGCTCAGAACTGATCTAGAAAACATAAAACTGGTCTGGTAAACATGAGACTGGCCTAATAAATGTTTGGGCAATCGAATAAATGTTTGGACAATCAATTAAACATGAGGAGAATCGAATAGATGTTTATACAATCGAATAAATGTGTGGAGAGTTGAATAAATGTGTGAGGAATCGAATAAACATGTGGGGGCTTGAAACGGAGAGTTACTGGATGGAAATATGATAACTGAGTGTCACAGCAATACTGCACAGCAACTGGGGACAATGACAATGACATGGGTGAACAATGCAGAGCTGGGCCTACACAGAGGCAATAATACCCTATACTGATGTGGGCAACGGAAACGATGACGATGTAGAAGGTGAAGATGATAAAACGATCCTATCTGGTGAAAGTGAAACAATGTTGTGGCATTAAAAGACAAAAGCAAGTTATTGGAGCAAGAATCCATGTATTGGTGGTAATTAACACATCCAATAACGTTGAGATTATAGCAAGCAATGGGGGATAACCTGGAGCGAAAGAACTTTCTTCTCCTCTGTAGAATACTGTTATGATTTTCCCGCTTATCTTATCTTATCAAGCGCTTATCACTATCTCATCTTATCTCAAGCGCTTATCCACAGTTACCACGACCATAATGGACATTCTCAACGATGGTACTATGGCTCACGACTATCACCTGACTACCTCGTTGCTTTCTATTGTTCTCCGAACAACAACCACGGTTATCATTCTATTCTTAGTACTTCCGTTTCCCTATATAAGTAGTGTAGCTCTCGCTGTATATCCCCAGCTTCGAGCTAAAGTTTATCTACACCACACTTTACTCTCACTACAGAACTCGACTAAGAACTTTGTCCTTCTTCACTGAGCTACAGACACCAGAGTCATTCTTCCAGTGATTGTCCGAACACAAGACAGCCAAAGTCTAGACCCGTCTGTAGTCACGTGAAGTTCAGGTCTAACAATTAGCTCGAAGCTTCCTTCTGGTCTCTTCACCGTTCACTGCGAAGAAACCAACCCATGCAGAACTTCGAACAAGCCATCGTAATCGCCCTCTCCATTGTCCTAGGATCCCTAGTGATCTTCTCCATCATCACTCTTACCCTCGAATACGAAGAGGAGATACGACAGTTCTTCCGTCAGATAGGAGAACATCACCCTAGACCCCAACTACCTACCAGCTATGTTCCCCCTTTTCAAGTCGAACAACCTGTTTCTACCTCGCAGCAAGACCTCCTTCACCACGCCACCCACCAACTTGGCTTCACAGCCAACTCCAGTGACGAGTTCCCGCCATGGCAGGAACCCCCCAGAAACGCAACCCCTGGGCCCAGCCGACCAAGAGGAGTCCCTCAAACCCCCTCCCCAGACACCACCACCCTCGAATCTGTCCCCCTGGACGAACCCTTTCCAGCACCACAGATCATCATGGACAGGCCCCCTATGGCCCAGGAGGCCTACGACCTCAGCCGGTACCTTCTCGGGAGATACGAGGCAAGCATCCCACCCACCTATGTTGAACCTGCTCTCCCAGAAAGACCCATCAGTCTCGAAGGATTCCGAGTCTGAGTCATCAGAGACGAGTGGGAGCTCCGAGATGCCTTCGAGCGATTCCCAGAAGATGAAGAAGAAGACAAAGAAACGGTACACCCCGCTGCCCAGGAAGAGCCCCATGCCAGTGAGCGAGGGCCCATCCTCCCGATCATTCTATACTCCCCTGAGCGGGAGACAAACCCCCTTGAGCCTCAACCCACCACACCCCCTCGCACTCCCTCCCCCGATTCCGAAAGCGACGAACTTGAAGACCTCCACCACAGCGACCCAGATGACCCCTTCAATCCACAAAGTGCAGACTATGATTGGCCTGCCCTCTCCCAAGCAGACAGGGACATACTCAGTCCCATGCAGTCCGCAGCCTGGGAACTACAGCGCGATGACCTCGAAGCCCGAGGAGACTGGCACTCACCCATCCGCCCAGATATGGATGAGTGGTTGGCCATCAATTGGGGAGATGACATTCCTTGAAGAGGAAGAAATGAAACCATTCGAGCACGAATACATGCAAACCTCAGCCAACAGATATACCCGACCTCTGCCGGCCATCGAATCTATGGAATACGGGAAAGGACAAGGGAAGAGGAGAGAGAAATGGGAGTCATCCTTCTCATACTCGCCTGACGACATGAGCAGGAGCATGCAGAATCCAGGGCTTGGGGAGCCCTAGAATGATTATGATACTTTTAACTACGATACAGAGACCTTTGGCAGGGCCAAGCAGTATGGCCCCAATACCATTTCATCCCAGTCCGGTCCCTACATGCTAGATTACACCCTGCTCCCCGAACCACTACCAGACTCCCCACCTCCATGAATTCCCCAGCCGAGAAGCCGACGACAGCATCACGGCTATCACGAAGCAGGCACCAGTCGCCTTCTGGCCGGGGTGGGATCAAATATCGAAGTAGACCCTGAACCTGACCAACCCACAGACACCCAGCAGCCGACTGAACCCCTGCCGCCACAGACGCCTCCAACTCTTGAAACCCTCACCAGCGAAGTCAACCACTGGAGGACCGCTTGCTTCAATTTAGCAAAGTGAATCAACGATATGGACAGCAAGCTGGCAAAGTACAAACCACCCTCATCCCCATCATCCAGTAGCAGAAGCGACAGGTGGTCGCTGCCAAAGCCACCCCAAATACCAGGCTGACCACCTCACCCACCACCTGTCAGGGTTGTGGCAACCCAAGAACCATTCCTCCAGGTAAGACCGACGATGCATGAGCTCCCTGACAAGTTCGCTGGGGCCCATGACGATATCGAATGCTACCTGGGGGACTGCGACTCGTACTTTGCCTCCTTTGAAGTCTACTTCCCGTACTCCTTGATCAAGATCCAACTCGCATCCTCTCTATTGAAAGGACCTGCCAAAGACTGGTGGGTATACCAAAGACCCGACTTCTATGACACAAACATCCAATGAGTCTGGTTCCCAAGTTGGAACGGGTACTGCGACCTCATCCATCGCCAGTTCTCCAACCCCGCCATTGAACAACAGCACAAGAAGAAGATGAATGAAATATGGATGGGAAGCGGAAATGCCAATGACTTCTTCCAGGCCATAGAGATCCAGGCCAAGTTGGCAGGGCTCTGACATGATGAAGGAGAAAGAGGAAAGATGGTCCAGGCTGTCAGATGGGGAATCCCACAGAGCTACGCCAAAACCATCGCCAACCAGGGAATTCGTACCCCCAAAACCTATCCTGAATGGAAGGAATGCATATCCCAACTCTACATTGACCGTGTCAAACAAACGATCTTCGAACAGACCCTCGGATGCCCTGAGGAGCGACACCAAGATCAACAACAAGGCAATAAGCCCGGACCATCAAACCAACATAGCCCCAGCAAAGCTGCTGGGGCCACAAGTTCGATGCCAGCCAAGCAGTCAGGACCAATCAAGACCACCAGCAGAGACACAGGATCTGGAAGGTGGACCATGTACGGAGGACAAGGACAAGCTATGGACATAGATGTCCTACGAAGGGAGGGAAGATGCTACCGCTGCAAAGAGAAGGGGCACACATCGAAGGATTGTCCAAAGAGAAGAGAGTTCAAGGACATTCGCTCACTAGTAGTAGTCGAGCAGGGACCGGAACCCAAGTCGAAGACAGAATTGAAGGTAGAGGAGGTAAAAGATTAGGTCGTCAAGGGCTCGATTCCCCTTCGACGACCTCCTCCTCAAGTACTGGTGCGCTTTCTTGTCCTCCCAGTGGGGCTTATGATATTTCTGTAGTTACATCTCGTGTCTTACCTATTGCGCATTCGAATATACCCATTTCAACCACCTTTAACGTTCCCCGCACGATGATGAACCTAGACTTCTGTGGCAACGGCAAAACCAAACTCAGGCAGAGTATGGAGAATAAACGTGTGAACACGGCAATACTAGGATGATCGTGTGTGCGAGTGGGTTCGGGGCACCTCCGTGCAGTAAATCAAAGCTTTAAGGGTGTGAAGATACACTTGGACTATGCAGTCAAGCAGATACTACGACGTGAGTGTCGAGGAATCAAAAGAATGACTGTAAGTTGTGAGGTCTCGTAGAACAAGAGGGAACGGTGCCTGATATGACATGAATATCAAGAAACCGTATTCTGAAACGGAAACGGAGAATGAGACTCGAGAAAACGTGCTCGAGACGTTAATACGAGTGGGGAAACGAGAGGGAAATGCCTGAGCGATACGGCAATAGATCGAGGGACTGGTGATGCTAGGAATAAACATGCTGGTCGATCGAATAAACGTGAACAAGGTGCTGAAACTGGCTGAAACTGATCCTAAACTGGATGGGCTGATACGGAAACTGGGGGCGAACAGTACTGGGCTGAAAACGATCCTATCTGATGTCAAAAACTTATCCTATAATCCACACTGGGATTTCCTATACTGAAATGATTGCTGAACTGGTCCTATACTGATACTAATCCTAAGTCTGCTCTGAGATTACCCAAGTGGGCAATGATGATGATGGTGAAGGTGAAAACTGGTAAAATGGTCCTATCTGGTGAAGTTGAAACTGGTGCTGCCTATAAAGTAAATGGGGGGCAAGGTATGGCATGGTCGATCACGTATTGGCATGATATTGACGTGTACCAATAGTGTTAAGAGTAAAGAGGGACGGAAACGTCTTCTTCACAGTTAAAGAACTGTGGAATAACTCAAGCAATACTGCGAGTTGATGTGCAATCGACTATATGTGATGCAAGATGAATATTGCCGTGAAACGACGAATAAACGTATGGTGATCCTATAGAAATGATGGGCGGATTCGTAGAGATTTGCTGGTCTGACTAGTTGATTTATTGTCGGTGTGTGCGGCGAATATGGTGTACGATGGATTGACGTGTACGAGAATCAATACAAGCGTAGTCTGGTGAACGAGAGTGTACCCACTGGGTCCAAAAGTACTGAACGCTACGGTAATCTACGTTTTTATACTAAAGTCCTACATATATTAATAGAATCTCAAGCGACTTTTTACTAAGGCTGTAAGGCCTTAGCTGAGTAAAATCCTGAATAAACATGACCTATATCCGTCAGCTGAAGTATACAGCGTTGTTCGAATTGCCGTGCTTGGTTAGAAAACGTTCTATAGTGGAGTCTGGCTATCGGGCCGGTTCTTGCTGTTTCAACTGCGTGTGCTGCGGATTGTAAAGACGTGCTAGTGTCGCTGAGGTCGCCCAATGCATTTCTAATGACGTGCCAACTTGGCGAAGTAACAGCTTGAGTCACCGTAGTTCTGGAGTATCTGTGACAGGTTGATATCTTTGATGGATGAGTGCGGTGATAAGTGACATTAATAGGGTCTAGCGATCAATGATGCATAGCGACACGCTTTGATGTGGATGCGGCATTACCATATACGATCGGGAGCCCATCAAAATTGGTGTTAACGTGTGTGCGAAGACATATTGCCGTGATACAAAAGTGGTATTGCCGTGTCGGCAATAACTGGTTCAGTGAAAGTCCGTCAGGTGGACTTGGTGTAGGAATTAAGGGTAATTTCGCGAAATTCTGAGCATACAGAGCCTGGAGGCTCATCAACAACTAGCAAACCAGTACCAAAAGAATCGAACCGATACACTGTCCTAGCACAACTGGACCCCCTGGACTCAAGCGCTGACGAGGACGAATCCTCAGATGCCGAACAGGGAAAAGACTCTTCGGAGTTGGCAGAGAGCCTCCCAACAAACTTGCCAGAACCCCTAATACGGGAACTGCCTGCATGTGAACCCCTCAGGGGGAACGCCTCTGTAGGACTGGCTAAACAGAGCGTGAATACCCTAATGGGGAAAGGCTCTGGAAAGCGGCCTCATGAAGCTGCAGGAACCTTGGGTAAGGATTCCCGGAAGACTCAAGCAGGAGCAGAACAGAAACAAATGAATCCCCGAGTTGGAGGCGATGAAGGGACAAAGCACAACCCTACCTGACTGCTGGCGCCAGCTGGTAATGGCAGTCATGGTTCATGCAACAAGAATGCGACGTTCACAGACCAGCCCCCCAACCCTCGAAGGGTTAGCCCTGGCATTCAGACCAGAAGTAGGCATCTTACCACCATCCCTTTGCCCAACCCCGATGAAAACGCACGACCGGTCAAGGATGACAAGAAAGCTGTAGGAACTGAATCTGCTAGCGCCCAGGTGGTAAAAAGGGGGCATGCTGTTACCATGGTAGAAGTCCCAGACGAAGAAGACGACACAGCCTATCAGAGATGGTGGGCAAAACAGCAGAAAGAGAGTGCAGCCAGGAGAAGTGGGACACCAAAAACTACCCCGAACTTCTATCCCCCCTACCATGAGCCACTCCCCCACTACCACTGCCAGACCAGTGGCTGAAGCCCTTCGGGGCAGAATGGACCCTCCGCACCATTCAAGAAGTACACACTGATAGCGAAGCCATCGTGGCTCTCCACTGCTGGGTTCATCGAGACCGCGTCGGCAAGATTGTCGGCGACATAATTGAAGGACTGAAACTCGGAGATGAGCCAGCCTTAGAAATGCTCTACAAACTCCAACAGCCGATCCACTACATCCGAGGGACCAAGTCGACCGGACGGGACTTTACGCTCAACGTCCAACTCGAAACAACCACAAATAACCAGACATTGACCGCCCGCGCCCTTGTAGACAGTGGCTGCACTGGCAGCTCGATAAATCGATCTTACATCCAGAGTCACCAACTTGACACGAGAAAAGCCGCCGCTCCTATCCCAGTTTACAATGCTGATGGAACCCGTAACAAGGCAGGGAACATCACCGAATTTGTGGAACTCCGCCTTACCATCGGGGGCCACAGCGAACGCATCGACTTAGCCGTCACCAACCTCGGCTCGAAGGACCTCTACCTCGGCCATGACTGGCTCAAACGCCATAACCCAGTCATCAACTGGAAAATGGGCACGATCATCTTCAGCCGCTGCCAATGCACGAAGAACCCATTCCCACTCCCCGATGCAGACCCTGACAACTGATGGGATGAAGAACTCGAGGAGGGAGAGACCATCCTTGCCATTAACATGCAGGAAGAACTCGTCATTCATGTTGTACATCACACAAATGACCTAGCGGCCCAGGCCAATATGGACAAGCCGAAGAAAACCTTTGAAGAAATGGTACCTGAGCACTACTGCTCATACCGCGACTTGTTTTCGAAAGAAAACTTCAATGACCTTCCCGAGCGAAAACAGTGGGACCATGCCATCGAGCTCATCCCAAATGCCAAGTCCATGCTCGACTGCAAGGTCTATCCCTTGAACCGGAATGAGCAGGAACAATTGGACAAATTCCTAGACGAGAACTTGGAATCAGGGCGAATTCGCCCATCCAAGTCCCCCTTTGCATCCCCCTTCTTCTCTGTAAAAAAGAAAGATGGTTCCCTCCACCCTGTCCAAGACTACCAAAAACTGAACGAAATGATGATCAAAAACCAATACCCACTCCCGCTCATTTCAGAACTCATTGACAAACTCCAGGGTGCCAAATACTTCACCAAACTTGACATTCGTTGGGGATACAACAATGTCCGGATCAAGGAAGGAGATGAGGAGAAGGCTGCTTTCAGAACGAACCGAGGACTCTTCAAACCCACCGTAATGTTCTTCGGTCTCACAAACTCCCCGGCCACCTTTCAGTGGATGATGAACGACATATTCAAGGACCTAATCGCCAAGGGCAAGGTCACCATCTACCTCGATGATATTCTCATCTTCACCAAAGGTCTCGACAAACATCGCCGAATCATACACTGCGTACTCCAACGCCTTTGAGAAAATAAACTGTTCCTCAAGGCAGAGAAGTGCAAGTTTGAAGTGCTAGAGACCAAGTACTTGGGAGTGATCATCAGTGAAAACTCGGTACAAATGGACCAGGTTAAAGTCACCGGAATCACCGAATGGCCAATGCCTACCAAGAAAAAGGAGCTGCAGTTGTTCCTTGGATTCACAAATTTCTATTGAAAATTCATCTGCGACTACTCAAAGATTGTCCAACCGCTCACCCAGCTGACCGGAAAAGCAGAGTGGACATGGGGGACCGCCCAGAATCAGGCATTCCAACAGTTGAAGAAACAGATGGCAGAGGATATCATACTCGCCATCCCAACAGAGACAGGCCGTTTCAAGGTTGAAGCCGACTCGAGCGATGGAGCCATTGGTGCAGTCCTCAGCCAGCAACAAGAAGGGAGATGGCAACCGGTAGCATTCATGTCCAAGGCCCTAACCATAACAGAATGAAACTACGAGATCTACAACAAAGAGCTACTCGCCATCATGCTTGCATTATCTGAATGGTGGCACTACCTCATGGGCGCCACTGAAGACGTTGAAATCTGGACGGTGATGAACCTAGACTTCCATGGCAACAGCCAAACCAAACTCAGGCGGAGTATGGAGAATAAACGTGTGAACACGGCAATACTAGGATGATCGTGTGTGCGAGTGGGTTCGGGGCACCTCCGTGCAGTAAATCAAAGCTTTAAGGGTGTGAAGATACACTTGGACTATGCAGTCAAGCAGATACTACGACGTGAGTGTCGAGGAATCAAAAGAATGACTGTAAGTTGTGAGGTCTCGTAGAACAAGAGGGAACGGTGCCTGATATGACATGAATATCAAGAAACCGTATTCTGAAACGGAAACGGAGAATGAGACTCGAGAAAACGTGCTCGAGACGTTAATACGAGTGGGGAAACGAGAGGGAAATGCCTGAGCGATACGGCAATAGATCGAGGGACTGGTGATGCTAGGAATAAACATGCTGGTCGATCGAATAAACGTGAACAAGGTGCTGAAACTGGCTGAAACTGATCCTAAACTGGATGGGCTGATACGGAAACTGGGGGCGAACAGTACTGGGCTGAAAACGATCCTATCTGATGTCAAAAACTTATCCTATAATCCACACTGGGATTTCCTATACTGAAATGATTGCTGAACTGGTCCTATACTGATACTAATCCTAAGTCTGCTCTGAGATTACCCAAGTGGGCAATGATGATGATGGTGAAGGTGAAAACTGGTAAAATGGTCCTATCTGGTGAAGTTGAAACTGGTGCTGCCTATAAAGTAAATGGGGGGCAAGGTATGGCATGGTTGATCATGTATTGGCATGATATTGATGTGTACCAATAGTGTTAAGAGTAAAGAGGGATGGAAACATCTTCTTCACAGTTAAAGAACCGTGGAATAACTCAAGCAATACTGCAAGTTGACATGCAATTGACTATATGCAATGCCAGACTTGACTAGTCACACTCTAGGCAAACTAGTGGCACTCTTGGCCTAAGAATAATACTTTATACTCTGAGAACTCTCTTGAACTAACTTTGAAACACTCTTGGCCTTCAACAGGACACAATAGTAGACTCAAAGGGGTTTTTATTCACTCAATACTGGGGTAACTCCATGACTAGCCATCATTTCATTGAGGTTAAGCACAAAATCCTTTAATTGGGGGCACTAGGTACTGACTAGTATGTCACAATCTCAGGGTAGGCTTTCCTGCTGTGCAAGGTGTCTACTCTACTACTTATATACAAACGGAAAAAAGGTACAATAACCAAAAATAGCTATACTAGAGGGGTACTATTGATAAGGATTTCTTGGCTAGTCACAAGTATTGGTGCATAATCATGCAATAGTCGGTCTAGAATGCTTTGTTGCTGACTAGCAGGCCTAGGAATGCCATTGGAGGTCCGTTTCCCATGCCCTCAACCCAGCAATGCTCCACTAGTGTCAAGAATAATTAATGCACCAGTCGGTTGTGCCTGTAGCAGTCGCTGATCATGATTGGGAGCACAGCCCGGCTATACTAGTGCCAATTGTATGAGATCTGTTGTCCACTAGTCGGATCTATGTGCAATCCCAACCATCACTAATCAATTCTAAGTCCCATTTAAGATCATTGCATGACTAGTGCTTCTGACTTAGGCATCCTCGCCTTAGCTGGTACTTGTATAATGGAGCTTCTTGGTGTTTGTGTCCTCTGCCTCTGGTTTGGTATGCTAGTGGCAAGACTTGCAAACTAGTGACTGTACATTGCATAGGTCCACTAGTTTTGAGTCACTAGTATCGGCTGGTGGGTAGAGTTGACCCACTAGCAGTGTCACGTCTAAGTCCTAGCATTACTAGTAGCCGTTTGCACTGACTATCAGCTCAAAGCCTCCGCTATAGTCCTCATAATCCCACTAGTATCAGGTAGATATGCAATAGTATTGATATAAAATTGCAAATTCTAGGTGTGAATGCATAGACTGCATATCAGCACAATGGGTGACTGAGCTCACAGAGTACCATTTCACTCTTCACCACAAACCAGGGACTGCAAACAAGAAAGTGGATCTCCTCTCATGCCATGCTGACCATGACCAAGGACAGGATGACAACAACGAAATCATAGTCCTTAAGACTGAACACTTCCGAGCTCTCATCATGCCCACTGCTGATGAATCTCATGAGCACATCAAGAGTGCGACCTGCGATCATCAGAAATGGGATCAAGGGATTGCCAAGTCACTCAATCATGAGAAAGGCATCCAGAAAAAGGATGGACTCCTCTACTATGATCAGAGAATATATGTTCCCTGCAACCAAGCAGTACATGGAGAAATCATCTTGTGCTGCCACGACCACATCACAGTGGGTCACCCCGGAGTGGAAAAAACCAGAGAACTCGTCCTCAGAGACTACTGGTGGCCAAAGATCAGGAAGGACATACAAACTTATGTCCAAGCCTGTGAAACCTGCACTCGCACCAAGGCAAGCACACAGGCCAAACAAGCTTTGCTCCACCCAAACAAAGTTCCCTCCAAACCTTGGACTCATATTTCAGTAGACATGATCACTGGCCTGCCAGAGTCAAATGGGCATAATGCCATCCTCATCATCATTGACCATTTCTCCAAAGAAATTGTTCCTATAGCCTGCAACATTGAACTCTCATCAGAAGGATGGGTGAGAATTCTCAGAGACAAAGTGTATGCTAAACATGGCATGCCCATCACAATCATCTCTGACCGAGGCCCCCAATTCATACCCAAGTTTCTAGAGGTCCTTTATGCCATGCTCCAAATCAAGGGAAACACCTCTACAGCCTTCCACCCCCAAACAGATGGACAAACTGAACATGTCAATCAAGAGATTGAAAAATATCTCTGCATCATTATAAACCATCACCAAACTGACTGGGCTGACTGGCTACCAATATGCACCTTTCAGCACAACAACCACATGCACTCTGCCACAGGCAAAAGTCCCTTCCAGGTCCTATATGGACACAACCCCCGAGTTGCCCCTGACTCCAGAACACATGCTCCCCTCCACACTCCTGCGTTGGAAACCTTTCATGACCAAATGAAAACTATCCATGCTGAAACTGAAGCTGCACTAGTCAAGGCCACAGAACAAATGAAGACACAGTACGACAAAAAGAAGAGAGCCGCCATTGAGTATTAGACTGGGAACAAAGTTTGGCTCGACATGACAAACCTTCATCTCCCCAGACCCAAGAAAAACCTTGACAACAAACACGTTGGACCCTTCCAAATTCTAGAGAAACACAGTACTTCTGCATACAAACTGAAGCTCCCACCTGCATGGAGGATATACCCAGTCTTCAACAAAACCCTACTCATGCCATACATGCCTCTGGCATTTCCAAACTAGCAACAACCACCACCTCCTCCACCTGACATCATCATGGGTGAAGAAGAGTATGAAGCCAAAGAAATCCTCAATGACAAATCTCACAAACTATGTGGCAAGAAGAGAGAAAGTTCCAAAACAGTGACCAATTATCTCATCAAATGGAAAGGCTATGGTCCTGAAGATAACAAATGGACCGCAGAAAAATACCTTGGCAATGCAAAAGAAGTGATTGCAGAATATTGGGAGAAGAAGGGAGGGATGTCGGTTGATACTATTGTCATTAATCCCCAGAACAATACAATCATTATCAACACCCGCTACCAGCAGGAGGACAACAATGACAAGGTGGGACCAGAAGACAATATATGGTATTACCTTATCAAGGTCGCTAGCACCCAGGTGGAAAAAGGGGGCCAAGAATATGAATGGCTGGATGAAGAATGGAAACCAGAACCTGAACTCAGGCATCTAGAGGAGCTCATTAAGGATTATTGGTGGGCTAACAAGCAGAACAGCAAAGTTGACCCCCCCAATGGAGACAAGTTTTAGGGCAGTTGAGATGCCTGCCTTAATGAGGGGGTAATGTTATGATTTTCTCACATATCTTATCTTATCAGCTGGCACTTATCACTATCTTATCTTATCTCAAGCACCTATCATTGTAACCACAACTATAATGGACCACATCAGCATTTGTACCATGGACTACTACAGCTTGTGACCAATGCTTGCCCTTCTCATGGTTTGCCTTATTCCACACACGACAACCATAGACAAAGACTCTATTCTTAGCATAGGACTTTTTGTATATAAGTAGCATAGCTCTCACTGTATATTCCCCAGCTTCAAGCTAAAGTTTAATCACACTGAACTTAGCTAGTCAACTCAGCCTTAGACTAAGACATTAGTCTGACACTCTTAGTAGCCATTCAGTCCAGAGACTCCTTGGGTGACTGTTCGAACGTGAAACAGCCCTTGGTTTACTCTTGTTTGGTTTACCCAGAGTTTGGGTCTAACACTTGCTTGACTCGCAATCAGCTGCAGCTCACAAACACCTGTTTGACAAGATATGGTACCTTGTACTCGAGGATACTGGAGAGCTTCTTCAATACCGACATCTTCATTCTCCATCACTCTCTGATCACCATGGTATTTTGCACTGGGCAGCAGATCAGGATGGAGGGCAAGCAAAAGGTGTGACCACTTTATTATTTGAAAATATGTGGAGTTGTCTTAAACTTGAAGGCATGAAGGTCTTGGTCTCCATCTTCAACAAATTGCACAAACAGAAATCAACCAATATCACATGGATCTTTTTGAGCCAAATAGACAGCTGTGTGATCTCAGTCCTTATGAGCATCTTCACCGTATTTATCACCTCTGCATGGTGATGTGCTCAGTAACAGCGAGTGGCAAACAGACTAGTGGCTAGCAATGAACACCAACAACACTAAACCTATCACTAACTCTACACTAATCACCAATATATTGAATTTGGGTGTTTCGAGTACAGTAGAAGCACTCTGCAGACTTCAATAATCAAGGAAAGTTGTTTAAAGGTGTTTTATTTGTTACTAGTGAGGGTTACAACAGTACTACTCACACTAGTGGGGTGGGTAAGACACAATTGAGTAAAGGTGACTTCATTTGAGCTACTGTGCTCGTTGGAACTGGGATTGCTCTGAAACTAGTGGCTCTCTTGGCCCTGTACTGCTCTTCACAAGTGATAGGCACTTGACTAGTCATGTTCTTAGCAAACTAGTGGTGCTCTGGGCCTAAGAATAAACTATACTGCTTCCTACAAGTGATAAACACTTGACTAGTCACACTCTAGGCAAACTAGTGGCACTCTTGGCCTAAGAATAATACTTTATACTCTGAGAACTCTCTTGAACTAACTTTGAAACACTCTTGGCCTTCAACAGGACACAATAGTAGACTCAAAGGGGTTTTTATTCACTCAATACTGGGGTAACTCCATGACTAGTTGTCGCTTTATTGAGGTTAAGCACAAAATCCTTTAATTGGGGGCACTAGATACTGACTAGTATGTCACAATCTTGGGGTAGGCTTGCCTACCATGTGAGGCACCTACTCTACTACTTATATACAAATGGAAAAAGGTATGATAACTGAAAATAGCTATACTAGAGGGGTACTATGTGAGATGTGCAAGCTTCTCATGGCAGACAGTTAGTCGCCATTGGTTCTCATATTGATCTACTATTTACATGTTGACTTATTTCTGAGGGGATTTCATAGTATATAAGCTAGAATATTTTGTAGTCAGTCCCCATATCACATTTGCCCCAGATGTAATCCCAATTTGCCACTCACTTCATTTGAGAATGGCCCTGCAATTCTAACATACTATTGATAAGGATTTCTTGGCTAGTCACAAGTATTGGTGCATAATCATGCAATAGTTGGTCTAGAATGCTTTGTTGCTGACTAGCAGGCTTAGGAACTCCATTGGAGGTCCATTTCCCATGCTCTCAACCCAGCAATGCTCCACTAGTGTCAAGGATAATTAATGCACTGGTCGGTCATGCCTGTAGCAGTTGCTGATTGTGATCAGGAGTGCAGCCTGGCTATACTAGTGCCAATTGTATGAGATCTGTTGTCCACTAGTCAGATCTATGTGCAATCCCAACCATCACTAATCAATTCTAAGTCCCGTTTAAGATCATCACACAACTAATGATTCTGACTTAGGTGTTCTTGCCTTAGCTGGTACTCATATGATGGAGCTTCTTGGTGTTTGTGTCCTCTGCCTCTGGTTTGGTATGCTAGTGGCAATACTCACCCACTAGTGACTGTACATTGTATAGGTCCACTAGTTTTGAGTCACTAGTATCAGCTGGTGGGTAGAGTTGACCCACTAGCAGTGTCACGTCTAAGTCCTAGCATTACTAGTAGCCGTTTGCACTGACTATCAGCTTGAAGCCTCTGCTATAGTCCTCATAATCCCACTAGTATCAGGTAGATATGCAATAGTATTGATATAAAATTGCAAATTCTAGGTGTGAATGCATAGACTACATATCAACAGCTCATCTGTCTCACAATATCCAAAGCTCCAGTGCACCAGATACTGCTAAACAACAGATGCAAACATTGATCTGCATGACCCATCCAACCTGAAATTCAACTGTAGCAGAAATATGGGCATCTGGAAAGACAGGAAATAGTGAGTGAAGCATGTTCATTGGTGCCTCCTCTAACATAAATGGGGGTATAGATTGGGTAGAGAATAAAGTGCAGTCTAGGTTTGCATTCAGAGTCATGACATGGCATAGAAGCAAAATTCCTTGTAATATCTGGGAGTCTGGTGATATCACCACTAATATTTCAGAGGCCTTACATGCTGACATCAACTGCAAGGGAACACAGAATTCATTGTTGGAGGGAATTATGCGTGCAAGGTACTTTGACACAATGAGAATTAAGGTGCAGACCATAAGTTACTAGACTCCTCATTAGCTGAAGCTGCATTTATCTTGCATGCACAGGCAGGCCATGAGTTTGGAATTGCCCCAAGTAGCTGGCCTAATAACCTTACCACTTCAATCAGTCATGGCTTGAAATGCAGTGGTATGTATGCAGTGCCAAGAGTTCTCATCTTATAAATTCTGAAAAGCTTCTAATTGCACTGGCCAAAGCATCAGAACTCGAAGGTGCAGACAAGAAGATCATTCAGTAGAACAAAAGACTACAGACAGCATATGATAAGTACTGCTACCAACAGCAGGAAATAGATAGCAAAATGAATCCCACAATCAAAGACACTGAAGGAATAGCTCATCTCAAAAAAACTTTCAACAAAGAGTGGGTGAAGAGCACCAAAATGGAGAAGATATGGGGCTCAGGGACAGTGAAGATCTTATATCCAAGTTAGATGTAGACTTACTAGGGCTCAAAGCTGAATATTGATGAAAATGACAATTATTCTGACATGTTCCACTTTTGCAGCATAACACTCATGCACCATGCCTAGAGATGGGAGCTCAAGTGTGCTCTCAAGAACACAGTCAGCAGTCATATGTGCTATGGATCCCAAAATGACCTTGTGGATGGTCATGGTGGTAGGCATTGGAGAAGAAGCCTCATGACATTCTGAACATCAATGACCGATGTAGTATAAGGCTTTGTGGGTATTGGTGGGTATTGGTGCAAATTGTGGGACTTGGTGTGAGGGTGTGTTGTCAAGGTCATTGAGGAGGATGTTGCAAGTATGATTGGTGGTAGTGGTGGTGGTGGAGAAATGCTATGTCGACAATCAACAAAGAAGTGACAGACTGTGATTTGATCACATGGCTCAAATGTGTGCTCCTTAAAATAAAAATGTATGTCAAAATGTGGTATTTATTGGCAAGATGTCAATTGTTACAAAAAAAATCTATCAAATGGCTGTACAGCCCTATTTCCACCCAGCAAGAGGGCATGCACCTCCTTCACAATGATACTGGGCATAGACTTTAGGGAAATAATGGGAACACTTGTTGCAAATGTCCCAAAGTTTGTGGAAGTCATCAGAATGGGCCCCATACAATGTTACTAAGTGAAAAAAGGTTTGTGTGTCATGTGTGTTCAATTGCTCCAGAAGTGTTTGAGGGCTTTCTTCGGAATAGCCTTGCTTGCCAAGCAAAGCAGTAGAGCCTACATGCAGGGATGTTAGGGCTTGCAGGGATGAAATAAAAAATCACACCTTTTGATTTTGTAGGTAGGTTGGTGAAGTCAATTTGGGGCAGGGTCAGAGATCCTGTGAAACACAGACCTATGGTCAGTATCTGGAGACAAATATAGGGTTTGAAATACACTCACCATGTATGTTTTGCTTCTCCTTTCCCTTAGCAGACTGGGCACTGCAAGACAAGCCCTCTTGAAACAGCACTGTTTTGGTTTTTTTGGCAACAGGTTTATCATCTGAGATTTCAATTATTCCACTGACACTGTAGCTTTGCTTTTTTGCCTCTAAAATGGTGGGTATTAGTTCTTGGAAGCCATGGAGAAAAATGCTTTACCTGCTGGGACCTTCTCCTGGTGCTCCTCCTTGACTACATCATTGCTATCATCTCCTGAATCCAATGAGATATCAATGATGTTATCTAGCAATGCATCTCTAACTGCCCAAATTGCCTTGGCCAATGGAAAGGTTCCTTTAGAGCAGTGAATGGGGCCAGAGTAGGGTGCAGATCACCTCAAGGTGGGAGTTTTTGTAGGAGAATGACTACTGCTAAGGCCATGGGCTGCTCATGTTTGTTTAGTGAGACCCTTCAGGTCACGACACCATGTCCTAAGAGTCACTCCACCTTTAGTTGGGCTAGACACTGGCATGAAACCTGATGCCTTAGATGACTCAAGGAGGTTGGCAATTTCTCCCTCTTTGCTAAGCCACTCAGTGTCATCACAATAGTTCCAAAACAAGGCTTCAAATGCTGAAAGTGGTATCAGAAAGATTTACTCACACATAAGCAGCAACTCATGAAGGAAGTCAGAAAAATCATTGAAGAAAGGTTCTTTAGCTGAATCAAACACATCAGTGCATCTTCGAAAGGGATTGGCCTTTAGAAACTTACAGGAATAATTATAGAGTGCCTCCTGGGACAACCTATACACATCACCCATATGAATGAGCTGAGAGTACATTACTTGATTAAAGAAATAGCCTCAGTGCTTTGGCTATCAGCCAGGAAGCAGACAAATGTACCCCAATATCCACAGCCAGAATGGCTAAGGGCACATGCAAAAGCCCATTGCCCGACATTCATGTTTGTAGAATTTTTGAACTGCATGTACTTCATAGGGACAGGCATTGATTGAGAGTCGGCCATGGTGCAGAGGCAGTATATCTTGATTTCTAGATGATTGAGGAGGTATTTATGAAGAGCATGATCAGGTATTGGAGCCTTGGTACCATTGGCAAGAGTATGAGCAGGGCTAGGAGAATGGTGAGCACCACCAGATACACTGAGAGAGAGAAAAAAAACATACACTAAAAACACCTCAAGTTCTCCACTGTCTGGGTTGGGCACATGCAGGACATATCAGTCATGTCAGAGAGTCATTGTTTGCTAGCAGTGAGACTGGTACTCTGCAAGAATCTGTGCACATGCTTCTATGAGGTTTTTGGAGGACATGGGGCTGGAGCAGTGTGAGGGCTTGACTAGCTGGAAAGTGTTGTAACTCAGGTGTTGTAATGCTTGGATGTTCTCGAAGTCACTGCTGGGCAACGGGAAATGAGGCAAAGCCAGGGAACTTGACAAGTCATGGTGTTTTTGAATGTTGGAGATTGGCGATGGTGATGGGTGCTGGATGGTGCTGTCAACAAAGATACAGAGTGAATGTAGCGAGAATAGTGATGCCTGGACACCAAAATCTCTGTACTCAAGTGGTGGAGATGGGGGAGGAGAAGAAAGTGGAGATGATGGTAAGAGAGGTGAATGTTGAGTTGGTTTATGGTGCTTTGGAACAACTGGGGGTGGAATGACCTTTAGGGGACAGGGTCTCAGCTCATAACGAGAACCCATCTTATACCCAATGCTTGAGATTTGCTGCACTGCACGAAGAGGTCCCACCTATATAGCAAATAACTCATGAAAGGATTGAGACCAACAACATCCTGAGGAGATGATGGCATCTATGGGAGAGGGATCATAGGATTGCAGAAGATACTCAAGGCATTGTAAGGTGGTCTACAGATTTAGTTGCAAAATCACAATGAAAAGAGTGGGGTTTACTGCACCAATAGCAATCTGAGCACATCCTCACTGGCATTATGCATTCCAGAAATGTGTTGCGATGCAGCAACTGACCATCTCAATTGGGGTGGGAGAAACAGCATGTTGCTGTGCATGAACACATACAGAAAGCATTTATTATTTGTGCTGTCACAAGTTGTATATGTTTATCTGAACCATCATTGCTGCCAACTGGCAATATGCTGATGGCAGCAACCGGATCCTCCGGGACAAAGATCTGGATCAGGAACTGTAAAAGATAACCTAAGACTCATAAAATGGGCAACAAAAAGTTAGAACAGGACATTGGAATGATCAATGTCAAATCATAAATGACTATTGATGGAATCTCAAGCTCAAGAGTCAAGACTCAAGACTCAATCCCGAGGGCTGAGGCGGCAAGGCCCGACACTGAACAGTCTAAAAAGATGGTCCGAAAATTCATCTGATTGGACACTGTGGGAATTGAACCCACGACCTCACGCAAATAGTTTAATATGCAAAGCGTGCGCGCTACCAACTGTGCCAAGAGCCCAGCCACAGTGTTACTTTGCTACCACAGGCGGTCCGGACCATCTGTAAACTTTGGAAAGCTCTTTGCAGTAACTTGTACAATGTATCGATGACTGGTTATACTCTTACAGATCGATAGCAAAAAACACACCCCACTCATTCAACCTGAATATAATCCCCCATGGAACTCTGATGCGACGACGATGCTCCCTTGGGAGGCTTGATGACTAGGTCCAGCTGCTGCCTGTAAGCATGTCGTCAGTCTCGGGCCTAAAAGCAATGAGGAGAAATATAACGATACTCACAGACGCATCCTCAGTAACAGTTTTCTATTTGCCGAGTGCATATCATTTCCAGCCTTGATGGCCCGCGCGAACAAATCCGCTCTATGGTCAACCTGTTTGACCTGTAGAATCTTCTCGGGACTTTAGTATTGAAAGAGTAAGGTTAGCTTAAGGACATACCTTATTCTGACTATCCACCCTCCCTTGGATATCCCCTGATTGAATGAGAGTAACCACCTGGCTTTCAGTCTCGTCCACGCTCCACCCGAAAGCTTGACTCATTCTGTCGAGACGAATGGATGAGAATGGCTGGAAGTATAGGACCACCGCATGGTTCTTAATCGCGTTCATCAGAGCTCGCACATGCGAGGTGAGGTGGATATCGATATAGTGGCGGGTCTGAAACGGCGATCAGCAGGAGAATGCAATGCAAGTGGAAATGATCACACAGAGTACCGCGATAGGAGATCAAGTACAGTCTGGAACTTGCTAGCCATGTACGCCTCGATAAGTTCACGAAGATAGGGCTCCTGCTCGATGTACACGCCGAACGTAGGGTTATCCAGCACCCGAGCCTTGAATGCACTCCGAGAGAGACTCGCCATCGCGCATATAGTCCCGTATATAGCGATATCACTGGGACTGACAAGCCTCCCAATCCATTCACCGAGATCCTTCGTCGACCCCAGCCGCAGGAGGTTGTACGACGCCTTTTCGTAGTTGTCCTGTCCCAGATACGACAAGGCAGTGGCCAAGTCGAGTTTTGACTGCACTCTGTCCCGCTCGGGGGAGGACTTCTTTGCGCCGGTCGAAACCATCGGTGTAGGGGCGTCTTTATTGGTGGAAGCAGAGGCGGCGGCAGTGGCTGCGTCCAACGCGGCTTCAGCCTTGAAGACGTAGGTAGGCAGATGACCGTAATTTCTTTGTTCTATGAGGAGCTCTAGGACGGAGAGGCACATATCGAGGACGTGTTGGCTGGTGGTGCAGTATTCTCGGGATTTTGTGTAGTGCTTCAGCGACGTGGCGTACTCTCCGATGACTCGATAAAAGTCCCCCAGGTCGCGATGCGCCATCTGCCCTGCCGTTAGAAAACGTCAAGTCGACAGTGGAATACTACGCACCCGAATGCTCTCCTTGATCATGTTGTTCGAGTATGTTTTCAGCTCCATCTCCAGCTTCAATCGATCCGACTGGTTCCTAGCAAGGGTCTCGTCTATCCATCGCGCGCTGAGCGAGGAAAACTCGGATATCGGGGGCAGGGATCCATTGGCATTCACATGAGCCTGCTCATAGGCCGTTACGAGGCCTTGGTACTGCGACGGGTCGCGAGATTGGTGAATATGCTGGATGGCTAGGTGGAAAGCCTCCACAGCAATCGTAGGACACAGTTGAATTATGTGAATCAGGCGGTCCACGGCAGTACGCCCGGAGTAATTGGATATGTAGCTCTCAAGGTCAAAGGGATGCGCGTCGTCTACCGGGACGGTGAACGAACGTTTGGGCTGCGATGTACTGGCCTGCGTATTCTCTTCAGGTGCATCGATATCCATGTCACTGAATATCCAGGCTACTTCAGGTCGGACGAGGATGGTGGTGGTAATTGACTGAAGCTGGAAGCGTGCCTATATCAATGCCAGCAGTATGCCGTTATAGATCGTTAATGTCCCCTCCAAGAGAAAGATGTGGGCACTTGGCACAGTTGGTAGCGCGCACGCTTCGCATTTGAGACTGCGTGAGGTCGTGGGTTCAACTCCCACAGTGTCCAATACGCTGGCATGTTTTTTTGTTGCCCGCATGGGTTCAAAGTTGTGTTTTTCTACAACCATTAGGACTGCGCCCGAAACCTCCAAGGGGGGTACTATACCGTCTTTTACTGGGACCCCCAAGAGGGGGGGTTTCGCTACAGTTACTTACCGTTTCTTACCTGTCACATGCAAATATCACATGATTGACGTGCAGTAATTTTGCATTTTCAAAAAATTTCATCCAGAATCTTAATCTTCATGCTTTTTCTGCATTTTCCCCTCCCTTGAGCTGCAATTCAGTACATAGTATTACAGAACAAACCTGCACTTTGTCAACATAAAATTGTCTTAGTAGAGTCAAATATGACAGTAATTTTTCTCGCTCCTACATCATCACATGACAGGTAAGTTACCTCTACGAAAACCCCTCCAGAGGGGGAAGGTAAAGTACCAGTAAGTAACCGGTAACTTACCAGTCCGAAACCCCCATGTATCATGTTGGGATTTGCAACTTCAAGCTTATGCCGGAAGATTCCTGAACATTCGACTTAGTAATTTGTTATGATACTTGGATAATTTTAGGTACTTTAGGTAGAATATTCTAGATACTTTTGTAGTATTTAAGGAGCTTGTTCCGAGCTCTAGTAGCTAACAATTCCAGTATTTACCTACTGCAAGCCTCCCACTGCTGTGGTTTACAACATATCAAAACCTAGGGTTTTGTGTGCAACCCTAACAACCGTCCGACGTCATCCGGGAACCCTCCTCAAGAGTCAAGGGCCAAGGCTTAAACCTCAAGAGTCAAGGCTCCTGGATCAAATGCTCAAGCCTCAAGGGCCTCATCTCTGCCTCAATACTCAAAGGCCTTCATGCCATCTTTTACCTTATGTTGTACACCACCGCACCAATGCCGAATTTTTCCCTAATTTTCTATGTTTGTATTTCTTTCACATTCCCTCTCTCTCATGGACTGTAATTCACTGGAAACCATTTCAGAATTGTGATTTACCTTGTGTATAGACTATATACAATAGGGTTGAATATGATGGTGATCTTATGGCTCCAGTGTAGTCAGATGGCTAGATTTCTCTGGGATGTCTCCAGTGGGGGTGTAAGCCGAATTTTAACCACAGCACCCTGTGTTTAATGAACATTCCTTATGCGCAGTTTCTATCTTTGTAGTCAATGATCAGTCAATGGAAGTTTGAATGTTGAACGAAACACTTATCAAGATTCCAACACAAGTCAAAGTTATCAAACATTGAACTGCAGCTGCCAGAATGAACATTTGACAGTGTCTTTCGTTGAATCTGTGAATCAGGACGGTTTACTCAGGCCCGATACGTTCAATGCGCTCAAAATGCCATGATTAGACTCGAGCAAGATATTCACGACAGAGGCGACCAAGTATGTCCTTCCACACGCAGAAGGTAAACAGATAGCCTGAAACCGAAGAAGGTACGTGAGCAGCTCCGTAAAGATGCAAACATGAAAATCATAATGAGCAAATAAGTTAAGAGAGCAGGAAAACAGTATGGAACAAGGATGTAATCCACATAGCAGAACTAAACAGGACCTCGCGGGATATTCACCTCATCGTCCATCTAAACATCAGGATCGCCGCCGCCGCCTCCGATAGTCACTGCTTGCGGCCCTACGTGATCCATCCGTAACAACGCCAACACCTGGCGCACCATGAGCCTAATCAAAGCATGTCGGATCAGGACTCTAGATAAGCTTCATTTTCTGCAGAAGAGCAACGGACGCCGGTGACTTGTATGGGTAATTATTGAGTATTCCACTCGGGAAGAGAATCCTGGAATATTTGTCAGGATCATTGAGATCGGCCATCACTGAACATAGAGAAAGATAGTTACTTCGTGCGATAATGCCTGCGTCGATGTAAATCAATTTTCAATTTCTTGTTGGGGTCGACAGCCAAGGTATTGATCAGATCCCGGTAAGCCTCCTTGGTGCGCTTGGTGAGTTTCACCTTTTCTCTAGATGTCAAATCCAGTTCTAACTATGAGAACATCAGCCTCTCGCACGCCTAGCGTAAATAGTGAATCTCACACTCTGAGCCTCCTTGCATATGGTACCATATAGAGGTTCGCGATGGACAGGTTCATCCAGGTAACTTCGCCAGCGGCCTGCTGTGTCCTCCCCTCGTCTCCGGCTGGTATCTTGAGGACTTCCTGAACCTTCTGACATAGGATGCACAAGAAACACAAGTATTGAAATTGAGGGTTCAACCCAGGAAATATCAAGCAGTCGCGAAGTTCGGCGTCTGTGTCCGGATACGCTGTGACGATGTCAGAATGCGACGATATGAATCGATGGGGAAAACGTACAAGCACCACCAGAATCTTTTCTGATATTAATCAGGATAGTGAAAACCAGTGCCACTATTTCATGCATTGTTCGCGACTTCCCCGTTCCCAAACTTTGAATCATTGAACCGATGTATCCAGAATCGTCTAACTTTGGAGTCGCGAGACGATCCTCGATTTCTACGACGATTGCTGCAGGATAGTTGCCGATGTACGGTGAGCTCCATCCTAATACGGTGGCGCTAGCTAGATTACCTCCACCGCCGCGAATGTCTGAAATGAATGTAAAATTTAGCATGTGATACATAAAATAGAGGGCTGGACGTACATTTCAGATACTCGTACGTTGGCTGAAGCAGCCTGATAGGACCTATAAATGATATCGAGTCAGGTTTGCAGTACAGTTTATGAAAGGGATAAGTACATACGAAGTCTGAAAAGATCGCGGACATTCTGATGCATGATTTGCTGATCAAGAACCTCATGTGCGTCATTTAGAACAAGGTCGAAAACATCCTCGTCGGTCTGTAGGAGCCCTCGTAGGTTACTACTGCTGATTTTATAAATTCTATGTCATTCTTCTTGTAAGGTCCTATAAATGTAGGAAGTTGTTCGGCGAAGATCGCTAATATTGGTGTGCAAGGAACCAGAATCGTCCTGCATCAACTTTAAGGCTCCATCGTGTGGTCCGCGAATTAGATAAACTTCAACAACCGGCTGAGTCGTGCATCAAGGAGCAACGAGGGAGAGCAATGGATGGAGGGAACTGCTCTCACTGTCAGAACGAGAGTGTTTGGATGTAAGTATTTATGTCCTCGTAGTTCGAGGAAGGGCAGGTCCGGTTAGTCATCCGTGATGCCGGTCCTGACGGGCCGTCACCCTTTTTCCACCTCAACACCCAACCAACGCGTCGACATCCTCGCCTGCAGAGTCGCGCGACATGTTTACGGCCGCTAGATCTGCCACTCCCAGAATACGTCTATCTGCTTTCCGAAGATACGCGAAGAAAACACAAACCAAGACAGAGGGTTCCGTACAGGCACTGAAGCAGGATCCACAAATGTACGCCTCGTGAATTCAATCGCAGAAAGAAATGAATGATAATCTAGATTGATAGAGATGCAGAACCTTCCAAAGAAGCCACAGCTTCTTCGTCAGCTCTTCCCCCGAAGCCTATTCCAGAGCGCTTGATTCATCGAGTGACTTTTATGTATGTCACAGATCCATTGTATTTCTGGAACTATATTCATGGTCCTTTCAAGCCACGGAAACCTCCCTCAACATTTACAAGTACTGAAAGAGCTTCGCCGAGTCGAAAAAGTCCTCCCCTTCTATCTACATCCGAAAAGCAGGAACCTTGGCCATGCTCCCAAGACCGAGCCAATGGCGCTGCAGGTCGAGGACAAAGCCCTCCCGACTCTCGATGATGTTCATTCTATCCTTGACTTTGACGGCATGCGGTTCCTACGGCAAGCCAAAGCCCAAACCCACAACCTCCAAGGGCTCATGGAGAGCCTAGAGCGCGATCCCGATTGCATGCGCCTCCCCATTGTAATCGACTGGACGGAAAAGAAGGTCCATCTGGACCGAATATCTCGCCTATACCCCAAGACCGTGCACCGGGAGAAAAAAATAAAGGAGAAGCAGATACTCAAGTGGTTGATAGACCGAATCTTTGCAAACGCGAGGCGGGCGCTTTTGACTTCGGATCCGTCGAACATTGCTCAAGCACAAACGTGGTTTGACAGAGTCAAAAATGAGGTCCAACTTCGGAAGGAGCTGTTCGTCCAGACCTATGGGCAACCATTTGATCGCTGAATAGTAGGGTATCGGTAGTGGTCTTTCTAGTTGGCTATTAAAGTTCCATCCTATGCTCCTGTACCCACTCATGAATAGTATCAGAACCTCCATAGCCGACGGCAAAGGCTCAGATATCATTCAGGTATCTTCCCTTCAATCAATGTCAACTTCTTTCAGTAGGCGTCTAGGATAACCATTATACAAGCACCTGATCCAAGGTCAAAGTGCCGAACAATAGGCTAGTGCAGGAACACTCCGAAGGCTTCATTACACGCAAGAAAATGAAGCTGCGATTGTTTGGAATCAAGAACGGTGAGTACCAGCCTGCTTCCGAACGCAAGACGACTTACCTCGATCAGCCTTTGATCTAGAGATTATACACCGTGAGCTGCGAACTTGGAACTTCTTGGGAGCCACGCGTCGGTCGAATATAACAGCGAGTCTCTGAGTAATGTTAACTTGAAAGGCGGTTGGCAATTTGACTGGCCGAGCATCGGCACACAAAGCCGGTTCCTCACACGCAGAGGATCGCGACAACTATTTAACTTTCTATGACGACGCAGTTAGAGCCAGGCACCCTCTTTTCTGCAATGCCTCTTTTCATAATTGCTCCAAGTCTGATTCGCACGGGCACCCGCTAATCAACGCCACTCTGCAGCTTTTTAGCAGATGGGTCAGATACTTACCGTGAATTAGATAGGACCGGAATTGACTAACCACGACTCAGGTCGCGATTCAGACTAGTATGCAGGGCGGGATAAGTAAGTGACTTAATCAGCCCCACACTAATTTCATAGCATTCCTTAGATCTAGTAGACAAGATGGCTACCACAGGGGCACCATTTTATCTGATTTCTCGGGAAGGGTCCAAGCTACGACGCTACCTCTTGCACCGCGGTCCCTCGTTTGTCACTATCAGCATGAACGTCCGGGTGATTGCGCGAATTCTGATTTGTGGCCATTCGTCACTTGCAACAGAAATGTGTTGATAAGTAAATCATTCAGCCTTTCGCTAAAACGGCTAAGTACTGATATTTTACTAAGAAACTGTCAACAATTCCTGCTTTTAGTTATGGTGCTACCTGGATCTCAAGAGTCAGGTTTGTACCGACGTTTCATGTCGGGAACCGGATGGCTCCGACGCGTATCCCAATACTTGATAAAGGGCTTGTTATGACATTGTAATCATAACCAACAAAACTTCCTCTCCCTCCTACACCAATGTCGAACCTCAAAACGCTGTTTCAGCCTCTCAAATTCGGCCCTATCACCCTCAAGAATAGGATTTTCATGTCCGCAATGACGCGTAACCGATCTGTGCCCACCAACGTTCCCAACGGAATCAACGCCGAGTACTACCGACAACGCGCCGAGGGAGGTGCCGGTCTGATTATCACGGAAGGCGTTCTCATCGCTCAACAGGGGTACGTGTATCTCTCCCTCTGTTCTTCGTACTGGTCCCTGACTCCTGACTCCGATTTTAGCACGGAATGGCAGAACGCTCCTGGTATCTGGTCTCAAGATCAGGTCAAGGGATGGGAAAAGGTCACTGACGCTGTACACGCACAGAGAGGCGTTATCTTCGCTCAGGTAATTTTTATCTCCTCCTCTTTTTGTTGGCTCCTGACTCGGTCTACTTTCTAGCTATGGCATCGTCAGTACTATGCTGTTCTTGTTGTAGAAGACTTGGTATATTGACATAGTACCCGTAGTGGGACGCATAAGCCACCCCGATGCGCCCGAACAAATCGCCTCGGGCCAGCCCGTCTATGCGCCCTCAGCAATCGTCGCCCAAGGAGGTAAATTCCGTTTCCTCCCAGGCCAACCTGGCTATGTTACTCCCACCGCAATCGACGACCCTCGTACTCTGCTTGCTCAGTGGAAACAAGCCGCTGTCAATGCGAAGGAGGCGGGGTTTGATGGCGTAGAGATCCACGGTGCGAACGGATACTTGGTCCACCAGTTCCTCGATAGCACGTCGAACTATCGGATAGATGAGTGGGGCTGCAGCGTGCAGAATAGGGCCAGGTTCGCACTGGAGGTTGTCAAGACCGCGGCGGACGTCTGGGGAGCTGAAAGAGTCGGTATCAAGTTGAATCCTGCCAGGGGGTATAATGATATCGGGTATGCTTTGACTCCAAGTATTGTTATACCTCTCCTGATAACTTGAACAGAATGCCGATTCAAGAAACCCTGGAGACATTCCGGTACCTCATCTCGGAACTTGACAAACTCGGGATTGCCTACGTTACACTCGTGCGGTATGTGGAAGCTTTCGATTTCGCTGGGCGCGGAACGAAGCATGATGTAATCGATGCGTATTCGTCCTTGGTGAAGAACCCTGCTACGAGGGTGTTTGCGAATGCGTCTTTTACAGATGACGAGGCGGCAAGGTATGTTGAGGATGGGAAGGTGGATGGTGTGTTCTTCGGTATGCCATGGATTGCGAACCCAAATTTTGCCAAGAGGTTGGAGAATGACAAGGCGCTAGAAGGGAATCTTGATTTTGCGACGCTGTATGGGCATGGGGGATCAGAAGAGGATGAGAAGAAAGGTTATCTCGACTATCCAGTTGCGGAACTTTAGCCTTACTTTTATATCATTGCTTTGCATGTACTATCCTTTATTCTAATTTTGGTGAAGAGTTCTACCTCGCAAGTTTGCAAACATCAAAATTGCATCAAAATAATTTTGGAATACTAGTGCCGAACCGGCATCTTAGACCGTGACAGGTCCGGCAATCATTCCCTTCTGCCATGTCCTTGCTCTCCCTTTCTCCACGATGCTGCAAATTCGGAGCCGCAATACCATTTCGTCCGATATGTCTCCAAACACGGTATATCAAGACTGGTAGCGCCTCCCAAAAACCACGGCAAGTGTATCGGTCTCTTGTGTTGACTGTATCCTGATTGTTGGTCGTAGTGCTCGCAAAAAAAGAGCGTAAGATTCGTTCGACAAATCATGTGGTCGTGTAATGATGACTTTTCAGTCCACCTACCCCTCAGAAAGTAGTACTAGGAGAGGCATGGGCGCGAAGGCTCGTTCTATAGTACGTATTCATCTCTTCACCCTCTGCTTGGTCTGATACACAATCCCCAGCCACGGCGACCTCCCCAGCAACCTAGAAACCATATCCGTCTTCCATACTCTCAAAAGCTACAATCCATTCTTCCTTCTCCCTCAAAGCCGATACGTCGACCCATGGATCAGAAAAGAGAACAGCACCGTCAAGCCGTACAACTTTGTCCTCGAAACCGTCGCATTTCCGACCCGCGATGATATCCAAACCATATGTGAATATACCGGGGAGCCCTTCTTGAGCCTCGTGCAGAAAACGGGCGGGTTCGCCACGCACTCGCTTGATGGGTTCCTCGATCAGTTCTGTCGGGAGCCGGAGAGAACGAAGCTGCCGTTCGTGGTTGATCATATGCAGAAGGAGGTGATTTTTTCGGGAACGAGGATTGCGCAGTGGGTGCATCAAGAGATCTTGGGAGCGGGGAAGAGGGAGGCCGAGTCGTTGGAGAGGTTACGCGTTGCGCTGGGCAAGGCGTTACGTGTGGGCAGTAGCGCAGAGAAGCTGCATGAGGAAGTGAACTTTAGGGAGAAGAAGTGGGAAGAGGTGTATGCGCCATACGACAGTCTGCGGAAGGCACGGCTTAAAATGACACAGGAAAAAAGAAAACGGAATCAGGAATTGGCGGTCTTTATGGGCCGGCATAGATAGTATTGCATAAATGGCCTGGTAATATTTGGAAGAGCGAGTGGAGTGTGATGTACTAGTAAAATACAGTTAAATGAGACAAGTCACTCTGGGTGTAGCAAATAGGAAGCTAAGAGGGTCGTAACCGCAACGCTACCCAAAGTTGGTCAAAGGAAACTCAGGGATTTCGGTATTGAGGGATCTCTGGCGATGTCGGCCATTGAAGGGATTGAGTATTAATCATCATGCGTCGACAGCTGTTCGTTGGTAGGGGAATCTTTTTACGAGGTAGAATTGCTGAGAATTAGTGACACATTCGGACGGCGCTTGCGACTGGCGTCAGAAATACTAGTATCGATGGATGCCGAGTGAGGGCCAGACGCTAGATTATTAAGCGCACTGTCAAGTTTCAAGGGTGGACTGGATACAACCATTGCTACGTCTATCACTCGGAGAAGGGGGTAGAAGGGTGCTCCGTCCGGCGGGAAAGAGCGAAAACCAAAATGAGGGAAGGGATCCATTACTAGACCATTCCAAATGTGATGCATTCTCCGTATCCCAGTCAATCATCGTGTCGGTGAGCCGCTGGTACGCCTCAGGTCTTTGTCGTCTCGGCGTCTTGAAGCTGCCAGGTGCGATCCTCAAGTTCCATTTGTTGGGCAAGATCCAGAAGGTCGCGGCTTGTAAAATTGTGGTTGGGCAGATTTTGAGTACCGAGAGGGAGGCTAGCAGGTTGAAGCTCAAATATACGCAAATGCACATTGGAAACTGGCACGGGAGTAAGTATGGAAATTTCGGGTCGGTTAGACAATGCTTGCCATTAAGGTAAATTTATTCAGATCGCATCCGGTGCCTTTGTATCGCAGCCCTGAACAATCCAGCATTCTTCTCCCTGTCCCTCGCCTGCCGCTTCTCCTTGGCCACCACCTTCTCCCCGATTTCCTCGTAATATGCCGTCCCAGGACCATACACCTGGCCGTACAGCTTCCTTCTCAGTTCGACCTCCTTCTCCGCAAGCTGAGTCTCATGCGTCGCCAGCCTGGCAATTTCGTGCCTCTCCCTCTTGTCAGCCTCCTGCTTCCACTCCTTGATCGTGCGCAGTATCCTTCGCACACCCGTAACAACCGTCTCGTCTCGCACAATCAAAATGGGATACATCACAGCTTCTGGATGCTGTTCCGTATGCCGTAAAAACTCATCCAAGCTATGCGTCGGCGCAGCTTGGTGCCTCTTGTTCCATAAATCGAGCCACGGACGTCCAGTAATATGGGATATCAGGTCAACGTCGTCGCGAGTCGGCGAGACTCGTTCAATCGGGGGCACGAAAATTTTGGGCGACAGGAACTTTGGAAGTTGACTATGTGGTGTTTGTCTGCTATCTCGTATGCGTGATGAAGGAGTGAACATGAAGGGGTTGTAGGTGGGGAGAGATTTAAGGAGATCGACGATCGTGTCGTATACTGGATCGGCTCCCCGGCTTCGCGAATGCGTGAGAGACGGATAATAAAAGGAGGAGACAGAAAGACGAACATGATGGTCACGTTCCACGTTCGTTCTGCTTTCATTTTGGCATCCCATCGAGCGAGGTATCTGTCATGTACTCAGAATATTTCGGGTACTGGGAACGTGGTACATACTTTTCCCTGAAGCAATTTTATCAGCGAGAGAAAAGCCCAGAGACGATCAGGACGTACTTTTCACGAGCCCTTTCACCTGGAGGTCTCCTGCGATAGTTAGGACTAGCAACTGTTTTTGGTCCGTATGCGAGCCGTCGTATTGAACAACCAAAGTTCTGGGGCGCATTGAAGCATCTTGGCCGTGATGTTGAGAGTACAAGGGGGAACATGGCAAACTCGAAAATGAAACTTCCCATTTTCGCGTCATGTAACGTGATCTAGTTCCAAATTAGGACGGGCCGGACCCGATCGAACCAAATCACTGCTTGGAACTGCACACACAGATTTGCTGCCACGTCCAGCAGCCACGCAGTCAGAAAATTATCTCTTCTCTTCTCTTCGTTATCAATTATCGGGTAAGCGATGGTGCTATCACTGAAGAAACCGGGTGCATGACCGCTCTTGTTATCAGATGGTCATGGAATCGGCGACGTTGCTTTCCACAGTTTCCAGCTACTGCCATGTGTCATCGACGCACAATGACCCGCTTATATCTGAGGTGATACCAGATATATTGATGTCTATATTTACTTGGGTTCGCATCGCGGAAGAGCGGGACCATCGCTGCCATTACTGGGATCGCACCGCTTGGATTTTTTCCCAAGTCTGCCGCAGATGGAGAGATATCACGCTATTATATCCCGAAATATGGTCTAGTATTCTAATTGATAGTCCACGGACTATCAATATTTCAGGGCGTGTTCAGCAGCTAGAAGCGTCTCTCTTCCGATCACGATCCTACCCTCTTCGTATCTGGTACAGAGAAGATGGCGATCCGGATGGGCAATTGTGGGATCTGCTCTTGGATCATTGCGATCACTGGGGTACCGTCCAAATCTCCGTTTCCACAGCGGATTTCGCCCATCGTCTGCCCAAGCCACCGAGACACACTCTCACTTTACTGGAGCGATTCTACCTTTTCCGGACTTCGAAAGCCAGCTCTAATCGTGTGCCTGAATTCAGTGAGATCGTCTTGGACGCACTTGCTACAGCACCCCGTCTCTACGATATACAGGCGGACCACTTTCGATCCCCATCCTCGCTCCATCTGCCTTGGTCCCAGCTGACAAAAATCCGATTCGTGTGCGGATCCCCTCGAGATGACATCGATATTGTCCGCAAAACCCCCAACTTGCAACAACTGCTCCTCTTCGATCATGCGTTCAATCTCAACCTACCCGCCCCCATCATTCATTCATCGTTGCGCGAACTGTATGCACCTGAGGTCAACGCATTGTCGTGTTTCACTTTTCCTGCGCTCCAAATTTTAGTCACCAGGTTGGCCCTTAACGAAGGCAACACTTTGTCACGGTCCCCGATTCTCCATAAATTCATCGTCCGCTCTCGATGCACTTTGCGGAAAATGGTTTTGTGGGGGGTCGACACAGACCAGTCTTTCATTGATTTGCTGAAAGATACGCCCATGGTTGAGGTCCTGAGCCTGGCCTTGAAGTACCACCATCTACCGAACGCATTTGACGCCTTCAGCAAATCTCTCACATATCCCGAGCCAGATAAACCCATCTCTGGCGTACTGCTGCCTCATCTTGCAAACCTTTTCATAACTTCATTCAATGGTTTGCCTATCAACCATGCATTTGCAACGATGGTGAGGTCGAGGTGGTATGTTGATCCTACACGCGCCACACAGCTACGCCGCCTATATTTTGGTGGTTGTGCCATTGGGTCGGGTGTTGGCGCGGCACTGTTAAGACGAATTTATGAGGAAGGCTTACAGCTCTATATTGAAACGTCTGGAGGTGCCACAATTGGTTCCTTTTTTAAGGATTGATCTCCTCCTGATTGACTTCGTGGATAGTTCTCTCTCACCGTTTAGAAAGTCACTTTCGGAATAATGATTCCTGGGTTATTCGCTGTACAGTATCCTCCAAACCTAGGGAAACGGCCAATGTTGAGTATGGTTGGAACTAATAACGTGCATGTTTTGAATTCAATTTCCACGTTGGCCCATATGGCGTCCTGCTATCGGATTAAATTTTCTGCGTTACACATTATGTTATGACAACTGTTCACAACTTCAGTGCCCAGTGTTATTATTGCTGTTACTTGTAGGGCCCGACCTCTTTTTCTGCATTAACGAATACTACTTCTACCTCGATAACCACGACGGAAAGCGCGCGATACTCGCACGGAATATATGTAATCGCTCCCAGATTTGCGTCCTGTTGCCGTCCTGGTTGCCTCCGCCTACATCATCGCTATTGAGGTGGCATAAAAGTGCTTCCGACAGTCACACTTAAGCCTATCGCATCTAACGTCGTCCAACACAGGCTGCCTTAACGTCATCAGGCGGCTTCCAATGGATACTAGTTCCCCAGAGATTTTTATCTGCAGCTGCCCACTGTCTTTGCCTCATTGCTCACCCTGCGAGCCACTCCTATCAGTGCCTTGCTCAGCACTGTTCTCTCGCCAAGCGGTGACATTCCTCATTCATAACTATGGTAAATCCAAACTCGGATGTTGAAAGTGCGAGCTGGAAGGTTCCCATATTATTTCCAAGGTAGAACATTTCCTCTCCAAAATTAGAACAAGGATAGTACACGGAATGCAAAGATCTAAAAGCGAGGCTAAAATTCCGCAACTGGATAGTCGACATATCCTTTCTTCTCATCCTCCTCTAACCCACCACGCCCATACAACGTCGCGAAATCAAGTTTCCCTTCCGGCGCCTTTCCATTCTCCAACCTCTTGGCGAAATCCGGGTTCGTAATCCAAGGAATACCAAAGAGCACACCATCCACCTTCCCATCCTCGATATACTTCGCCGCCTCCTCGCCTGTAAAAGATGCATTCCCAAACACCTTCGTGGCGGAGTTCTTCACCAAGGACGAATAAGCATCGATTACATCATGCTTCGTTCCGCGCCCAGTGAAATCGAAAGCCTCCACGTACCGCATGAGGGTAACGTAGGCGATCCCGAGCTTCCCGAGTTCCGAGATGAAGTACCGGAAGATGTCCAGTGTTTCTTGAATCGGCATTCTGTTCAAGCCATCAGGAAAGGTACGAAGGATGCAAGGAATCAGAACATACCCGACATCATTATTACCCCCAGCAGGATTCAACTTGATACCCACTCTTTCAGCTCCCCAGACATCCACAGCGGTCTTGACGACCTCCAATGGGAACCTGGCCCTATTCTGGATGCTCCCACCCCACTCATCTGCTCGCTGGTTCGACGTGCTATCGAGGAACTGATGGACCAAGTACCCGTTCGCACCGTGGATCTCTACGCCGTCGAACCCTGCCTCCTTCGCGTTCACGGCAGCTTGTTTCCACTGAGAGAGCAGAGTACGGGGGTCGTCGATTGCGGTGGGAGTGACGTAGCCGGGTTGGCCTGGGAGGAAACGGAATTTACCGCCTTGGGCGGCGATTGCTGAGGGCGCATAGACGGGCTGGCCTGAGGCGATTTGTTCTGGTGCATCAGGGTGGTTTACGCGTCCCACTAAGAATAGATTAGTATACCCTTTTTACAATATGAACGGCCGGATACTGACGGTGCCATAACTAGAAAGCAGACCGTGTCAGGAGCCAACAACAGGAGAGAGAGATAAAATATACCTGAGCAAAGATAACCCCTCCCTCGGCATGTACAGCGTCAGTGACATTTTTCCATCCCTTTACTTGATCCTGAGACCAGATACCAGGAGCGTTCTGCCATTCCGAGCTAAAATCGGTGTCAGGACTAGTTTGAGGAACAAGGCGCGAGATACGCGCACCCTTGTTGGGTGATGAGAATGCCTTCCGTGATAATCAGACCAGCACCCCCCTCAGCGCGTTGACGGTAGTACTCTGCGTTGATACCATTGGGAACGTTGGTGGGCACGGATCGGTTACGCGTCATCGGGGCCATGAAAATCCTATTCTTAAGAATAATAGGGCCGAATTTGAGAGGGCTGAAAAGTGCTTTGAGGTTCGACATTGGTATAGAATGTAGAAGATGTTCGTTTTGGTTGAGCCATGACGACTTGAAGGCTTTTATTGAACGTCCGAAAACGCTGTACGAAACCTGACCCTGACCTCAGGGTAGCGCGATGACTAAGGGCAGGAATTTTCAGCAATTTCTTGGTAAACCACTGATGAATCAGTCCATAGCCGTTTTAGCGAAAGGCTGGATGATTTAACGTTATGCACATTTCTCTGCAGATTATGAATCGTCATCAGCCGGACGCTCATTGATAATGGTGAGGAATACTTGCGACAACATCTTGGCATAGGGCGAAGCTGGGAGTCGGATTTGTAGCTTGGATCCGTGCTAGAAAATAAGGTAAAGATAGTGCTCCGTACGACCATATCCACGACATTCGACGCTGATATATATGAGGGAATCGATGTCAAGCAGGTTCCCGGACCGGGAGAAAGAATGCGGTGAGTGGGGCGATAACGGAGGAAATACAGGGGAACTGGAGAGGAGGCGTGGCAGGAGCCAAGATACGGCAGGAGAGTTGCGACGCGTCATGCATGGGAGGGGCTCGTAAGCCCCGGATCACGACGCGTGTTCTGGCAAGTGCGTACGTCCTTCCACGTGCTGGCGACGCACAAACTTTGGAGCACCGAAAAATAACTAGTATATAAGATTGAAGATTAAACGCGAATGAAACAGATCACTTCCCACCCCATCAGTTGTGAACGTGTACCCGCAAGCGTTCCCAGTATCGCGTTATCTCGAGGATACTGTGTCGAGTCATTTTTAGTTCTGAACAACCAGGCCAGTTCTCCATCAGCCGCCGCCGACGGTACTATTGCCAACACGAGGCATGGCAGAGACCGAGCTCTCTGACTGAAGTGCTGACTCCCCCGAACACTGCTTGTCGTACGACTGCGCTTTGCATGGTAATTTGTTTTCGAACTTGAAAAACTCGCGTGCCAGGACTGAGCGTGAGGAAATGAGGACTAGTCTCACCATTGGGTGTTAGTAGGACGTGGACAAGTCGCGATGCTATTAGTTCTGCGTGCCGGCACTCGGCCATCAATGCCGTCGGGGGTCTTCCGGGGTGAACTTTGACAGACAAGTCGCGCTACAGAAGTTGTTTTGCACCTTCACAGACGATATGTATTTTGATGATATCAAAGCATTGGCGCAAATGGCTGAGGAAGTATTAAAGCCTTATATGTCCATGAGCGGGTGTGTTTCAGTACCTGAAGCGAGGCTCTATCATTATAACTAAATATTTCGCCACTGTTATATTATCTGTCTTATCACTAATGGCCCAGATATTAAGTTCTTGCCTTTTATTCAAAAACTTCAGTGTTCTGGGAGGATTCAAGAAATAATTTCCCTACAAGGACAGATTATTGATTATAATCTATGTTGGCCGACTGGCTCAGTTGGTTAGAGCGTCGTGCTAATAACCCGAAGGTCTTGGGTTCAATCCCCAAGTTGGCTATCAATTTAGCTTGATCAATATGGATCATATTTTTGAAGCTCATTTTGTTACTGATTATTGAATCTTGAATCTTGATAGCCATTGAACATTCTTATTTATTATTTGTAGTATATACCTGTAGTTTTTGGAGTTGTGGTGTCGCCGAAAGGACGAGCCTCACTTTACTAATGCTCCCTTCATTTATGGGTTCTGGTCACTTTGTTGCTTGTAGCTGAACATTATTAAAGATTATTTGTTACAGTCCAGTTCACGATTTAAGTATCACAGGGATTCATTGATTATCTATATTTCCGCTTCCAGCAAGTACTTATCGTATAATCTGGCCAGACAAGTAAGTAACAGAAACTGCCAAGGAAGAAATTGACAAGAAATTCGATCCTTACAAGCAACATCGGATCGCGGCCCGTGTTGAAGAAATCCAATTCATCACGTAAGCAAATGCACCTTCAACCTGCACATCGTGATGCACGATGACGACGCAGCGGGACCACCTCTTTCCGGCGACATCGATAGGGCGCACTCAAGGCCGCTTGCTCAGTAGGACGCCGTCGAATGAATCCTTGACTGCACACCCCCTTCTCTCTCCGACGGGCGACTCTCCACAGCGATATGTACCGTACACGCCTAGACAGCGACTACCGACTACGACCGCAACGACGACGACAAATGTATTACCTTCTGCCTCCGCTTCTAATACGCAGCACCAGGGTGACGCGACGAGCAAGTTGCAGCTGATGAATCTCAAGGCGGCGGCCCAGAATATTGGCCTGGATACCGGAACAGTTGGCTGGGCCATCCTCGAGAAGCTCGCCTCGGAAACGGAGAGCGCAGAGGAATGGGTAGACGTTTGGAGCGCCGTTACCAATGGCAAGGTGCGTGCCGTTACTTCACTTACAAAAACTGAGCCTGAGTTGCATCGACAGGCAACACTTTTATTACCATTGGAACCGGCGATCAACGAAAGGATTACTGCCGACTTTGTAAAAGACCACGTCATCCTTTGTGATGGGGCTTCACGCAAGGATGCACCTATCGTAACCTTGTCTGGTCTCCGAGGTGTATTGAATAAGTACGCCTTGATATCCCTTCCACATATTGTTCTTACAAAGTTCAAGCACGACGCTTACCTTTCAATCTTCTCTTCATCCTTCGTCAAAGTTCTACCAAGGAATTTTGGCCCCTTCCACCCGATCCACGACACTCGGAAACCTACCTCCTTTACCCCCCGTGACACCTGCATTCCCTTCCTTCCGGATACCATCACATACTGCATCCTTACCTGTTCCACCCCGTGCGAAACCTCCATTGCCGCCCCGACCATCTCAGCAAGCGTCGCGTTTAGCAAATCCTTTCGCGTCTCTCTTTGGTCATAAAGCGACACCATCAACGAGCAGCGTCTCCAGCATCGAAGACGCATCCCCCCCGTCCCCCGCGCCTATAATCATTCCCGCATTTACTATCTCGGAACCTATTATCTTCAACAGCATATGTAAGCAGACTCTACTTGCACTCAAGAGTCGCATCCCAGAGTCTCTAGCGGGTTCACCGCGTTGGTTGGTCAATCGCACCCAAGTGTTTACGGAGAGCTTCCACCCATTCGCGAGGGTGAGAAAATCAGAAGCTGGCGGTGACACTAACCCCGGCGTGAAATACGTGATCCAACCCATTGACTATGACACGGCCGAGGTGGCAGACATGTTTCAAGACTTTTACTATGGGATAGAGGAGGAGCTTAGATTGCGAGCTAGGAAGGAAGATGAAGAGAAGAGTGAGCTCGAAGATCCGTCTTCTGAGGATGACGAAATCAAAGTGCTTGATCGCGTGGAGAAGACGATATGTGAATTATTCTATGATAGGTTGCCTTCATTCTTTTTTAGAGACTGACAAAGGCTCATTGTTATTACTGATAGACTCTTACACCCCACGCAGTCAGATGACCTCAGTCATGACGAAGCGCTCTCCAGTCGTATTGCTGCACTCAACATGCTCGACCTTGGTCTCCAACATCTCGACATCGTTATTGACGGAGACGTTGCCGATCACGAAGAGCTAGATGGTCTGATCCAAGCATGCGGAGACAGTAAGTCCTTTACGATATAATACCACCTGATCCTTACTCTATTTTATTTAGTGCTGACTCAATTAGAATCCGTTCGGTCACCAGCGGATAAAGCTGCGCTTCTTGTTGAGGCTCACAAGGTTATCGTCGGTGGGTTCTTTCTCCGGGTCTGTGTGTGAGGTCTTGAGAATTTTGTTTATCAGAGGGCCTGACGAGATTGCCGCCTATACGCTTGAGGAATGAGAATGAAACGCTGCCAGAGGAGGTGATGCTGGAGTCGACACGAAAGCCAAGGAGTTTGAGCAAGGAGAAGGACCAAGGTGGGTTACCGCAGCCACATATCGAGTCCCAAGCGAAGGATCCCATCCCGGACTCGCAATCGGTTCCCGCAATCGTCGAACTAGAGCAGAAGGCCAACGGGGTTGCCGTTTCCGATACTTCAACAGTGAATAACAAAGATGATAAATCGATTTCCCCTTCTTCGTCACCTCGGCCTTCAACGGTTGCTTCAGAAAAATCAAACCCACCCCGGGATGAAACACCGATATCCCTTGATGTTCTCTTCCCTCTTCTCATCTTCTCCGTCGTCAAGTCAAACCCTCCTCATTTAGTGTCGCATGTATTGTATACCCAACGGTACAGGCACCAGCATGCAAATGGGGAAGAGAACTACTGCGTTATCAACCTCATGGCCGTTATCGAGTTCCTGGAGAATGTGGGATTTGAAGAGCCTGGGCCTGGGACAGGAAGGTGGACGAGTGTTGAGGTTGGTTTTACAAATTTCTATGGACTGGCGCGTTTAGTTGACTTATTTCCTGCTAGCACGGCAGATCTAACTCCGATACCTATCGTGACGTCGGCGTCCTCACCCTCTTCACGGGCTTCTTCGCAGGAGCGGGGTGCCTCCAAGGACGGATTACGTGGCCGTGTGGAGCAGCAGGTTGACGCGATTGCGGATCTGCAAATAAGGTCATCACTGGTGTTGTTGATACCTCGTTCGGGATGCTTAAATCTCTGCTGCCGAACAACACCAACGCACCTGTAATGGAGACTGTACAGGGGTCTGCTCCATGGAATGCAGTTAGGCCTGGGTTCGGACTGTTGAGACGGGAAAGCGTGTTTTCGATCAAGAGTATGTTGCCCGGGTCGACGCCGAAACTTGGTGGTGAGGAGGAGCTGATTACGGTGTCGAGGCCAGGGTCGGTGCG